>JAUIMW010002450.1:0-10708 GCA_033557785.1 Enochrus cinctus | reverse complement strand
TTCCACAACTGGTTCCTTGTAGCCTTCGAAACAGCCTTATACATTATAACTATGAATTACAATAAATAAAGACTCAAAAGTTTTACACTCTGACAAAGATTGGGCTCTATATAAGAAATCTACGAGAATAAAATTGAAAAATGTAAATATCAAAGAAATAAAAATCACCAAATAAACAAGACTCGATTCGTTCGATGTAAAACCATTTGTATTAATTTAAATCAAAGTGACCTTTTTAAAGTATGTGGGAGTATGTAAAGCAAACCCCACTTTTGTGATCGACGTACTTTGAACCAGCAATTGCCGGTTTAGTAGCGGAATGGATTAATACCGTCGTTATGCATTTTTCATGATAAAACCTATTTCAAATTAGCTGCCAAAACAAAGTATTAAGATGAAGATATCTCTTACTTTGTTACCTTAGTAAAATTAGTTTTACCTGGGACATACGGAATATTTACATAATTAAAGAAAAAACAGAATTAAAATTACAATAAACAATAAGGAGCTCAATAACTTACATTTTATCCTTTTGATGCTGTCTTTTTCCCATTTTGAATAAAATTAATCAGGAAAAAGATTTCAAAACTAACACACAAACTATTTTATTTTCACTTTAAGGTTAGCTGTCAAATCAGTAACAAACAAACGTCTAAAAACAGCAATGCGAAAATCCCCAGAAGCCTTTAAAAATACCTCCATCTATAGATATAAACAAAAATTAATGGTTTTGAATACATTTAAAGTGTTGATCAATATAAAAATTACGTTTTATTCCATTAACAACTATTAGGCGTTCAGTTATATTATCGAAACGTAAAAAAGTGTTCTTATGAAAATAGAATTGTGAAAGGTGAGTGTTAGAGGAATTAATTTTATTTGTGGTGTATCCCTGCATTCGGCTGTCTGGTACGCCATGAGCCGAAATTTGTGAAAAGGGAGTGTGATTTGTTTTCACTTATTATTAACACTTAAATTATTGGTAAGTCTATTACATTACACCTCATCCTGCTCTAAGCTATCATTTAACAGAATCTTAAATGAATACTCCTCATATTGAGTGTTTTATCATCGTTTAGCTCTGCAAAAAAATCGCATTCATAAAGAAATTATATCAAGTTTTTCCCTATTTTCTAGTTGCATTTTCTCGAAATGGAAGTCAAAATTTTGTAAACAAGTGTTTTATATAGTTTTCCATTATTAATTTCGCAGTTTTGGGGTGATTTTAACATAATGTTATAGTTGTTTTCAAAATGGCCGACATTGCTGTCAAGAATCAATTTTGATTTGATGTGTTATTGCTTTTATAGCATTTTTTCCTTTTTTTCTTGTTGACTAGAAAGAAAAAAGGATATTTTGATATTAAAGTTAAAGTGTTTTTGAATGACGACACGTTTGTTTTCTGCTTCTTATGGAAATTTATTCAGAGAGTAAACAAAGGATTGAGAATAAAGTTGTGAATTTTCTTTTAAATTAGGTATGTACAAAGATTTACTTTTACGTAAATTATTATTAATTGATCATTATTGATTAGTTATGGAGATTTAAAACGTAAAAATGTTTCTTCTTTATTAGAACCTGTATGTTATATTGTAAAAATATAAGTATCATTTGATACAACACAAGTTTGTAAACAGTTCTTATTTACAAAAGTGGATTAAATTATTATTTGATGCAAATGTGGTATGAAAATATTTTTTATAATCTCACATTTGCCTTTCAGCTATTCATCCTGAAGTGATAATCTGAACATTTTCAAAATTGTATCTAATTTCAGTTTTAATTTCCTAACCTTTTTTTACACACAACCAATATCCGTAAATTGTATTCTTACATTGGAAAAATATTTGAATTTATTTATATAGTAAGTGCTATTCTACAGGCAGATATTACAAGTATGAAAGTTTTTTAGTTGGAAAGAAATGTAGCTTGAATAGAAGTTGCAGAGTTTATGGTAACCAAAACAAACATTTTAATATACTGTTTGGTGTGTCTCAGTCTCCAAATCTGATTTGAACAATGTTCAAATATTTTTTTAATTTTTTTCATGTATATTTCATATGTCTATATTTATTAAAAAACAAAATAAATACTTTATTATTCAATAGAAAAGAATTATTTCCAAAACAGTTTTTCGAAATAGATCAAGTTAATTTCAGATTCATCAATTTAATTTCAGAAAAAGTTGTTTTTAATTTAAAGATATTATTCTGAAATATACACAACTTTGTCATGTGTTCATTTCTAGCCTCTGGAACGGTGAATCAAATATATAAGTATGTACCTCTCTTAATACAGTAGACATTACTACAGGTACAGGTAAATTATCAATTTGAATCGATATCGATATTTTTCTTTTAAAACAACAAAACTATTTTGAAGTTTTTTAATACCTTAAAAATTTAACTAGAACTAGATCAACTTTTAAAAATTGAAAGTGTACAGTTCATAGTTAGCTTAATATAATGCAAGTTTTACATTCAGCTCACTTCCATGACAAGAAAATGAATATTTTCACATATACGCTATTTTGAAAAGAAGATAGGAGAGCGGCATTTGGTCAACCTGAATGAAATGTTAATATGCTCAGACTACCTATTTTCTGAATGATACAAAAATTTATTTTTTTTGTTTGAAAGTAGAAAAATAAATGACAGAATTTGACGAATTAAATAATAAAAAATAAATACTCAGAGCGGGCACCTTTTGTTTGTTAAAAAGGACTACAATTCTTTCTTGTGCACTATGACACAGTGTTTAATATGAAATTAAAATGAAATCAAGTGAAGTGAACAATTCTAAAACTAAAATTGAAGAATATGAGAGGATGATGTTTTACGCAGTCTTGTTGAAGAACATCTAAATTATTTCAAATCACCTACTTGTAAAATCAAATTACTCCATAGAATTTCTTGAGGAGTTCTGTGCTTTTACAAGTAAGCCATCAATAAAGTTTCCTTTAATTTATACATTTTCAAGACATTTTTTTATTGTCAGTTCAAAAAAAAGAAGAGATGTACCTTTTTTACAAAATAAATTATGTAGTTTCCTTGCATTAAATTCTGTGCAGTGATATTGCAACAACCTAATTAAAAAAACAAGGACAATATTAAAATTATTTGGCACTTTAGATTACAATGAACTTAACCGAAACTCATGAAAACAAGATTATAAAAAGGCTCTAAACTTTATTGTACTGAATAATTTAATCAACTAACTACCAGTTTATAGTGTCAATAACATTACAATGCACTGATATTTAGATATTGCAAAATGAAATATTGTATAAATACCTATAGCAAAAGATGTCTAAAATTTATAATATTTCAGCAAAATGTCTTCAGCTGGTTCCAGTGGATCAGGACGAGGAAGGGGTGGTCAAGCGGCTGTGGGCGATCAGAAACCAGAAACAAAAGAATCAAAACCGAACCCGAAAATGTCAAAAGCTTTGGGAACATCCGCAAAAAGAATTCAAAAGGAACTGGCAGAGATCACTCTAGATCCTCCACCAAATTGCAGTGCAGGGCCAAAAGGAGAAAACTTCTATGAATGGGTATCGACTATATTAGGTCCTCCCGGCTCAGTATATGAAGGAGGAGTTTTCTTCTTAGACATTCACTTTTCACCAGAATACCCATTCAAACCACCCAAGGTTACCTTCCGAACTAGAATTTACCACTGTAATATCAACAGCCAAGGGGTCATATGTCTTGACATATTAAAGGACAATTGGTCTCCTGCTTTAACCATTTCCAAAGTTCTATTGTCAATTTGTTCCCTCCTTACAGATTGCAACCCTGGTAAGTTTATTTTAAATTTTTTTCATAATGGGTCTAGTTTTTATTAATGGACATTCATTTGTAAATGCTATAAATCTTATTTATTTTATTTTATTAGAATACTATAGCGTGTTTTTTTTTAGTTTACTTAAATATTGGTTACCTTAATCTGTGCTTATAATTTAGTAATTGTACTTTGTAAAAATTTATTTTATTAACTTAATTATATGTAGAGTAATCAGCCAAGCCAATTAATTTAAATTTAATTTTCAGCCGACCCACTTGTAGGAAGCATAGCAACCCAGTATCTTCAAAACCGAGAAGAACATGATCGCATTGCCAGGTTATGGACAAAGCGGTACGCTACGTGATTTAATTTTTCGCACACGTTTTATCAGTGTTGTCTCCCTTCGCCATTTTGGCAAAGATTTGGCCCTTTCATCCTCAACTGTCATCCACGATTTTTTTCATTTAACCTGCCCTTAGTGTTAAATATTATTTTCTATATTTTATTAATTAACGTAATCCTTTTAGTTTAAGTAGAATATCATAAATTAATTGTATAAAATATACTCTTGACAAAAAAGCATATGGTTTATCAGTAGTTCTGACTCTTTCGCTGTTAGAGTTTCGTGATTAACTTTTAAAACAAAAAATATATATAAAGTGGTTCTAATTGTAACGATATCTAAAGTAAACCGTAACAGGTGAATAAATGTGTCAAAATATGTTTTTGTTGTCTGTTTTTTAAAGGCCTTTCTGCTCCTTGATGTTTCTCATTTTAGATTTTTCTGTACAGAAGCAGGAATAGCATGTCAAGTGCTGAGGCCCAATTTATATTAAAATACTGTAAAATTTTAGTCATAAATTTGCTGTCTACTTGTATTGTGTTATGATTTTAACTCTCTTCAAGTTTGCTATGAAATGACTAAATTGTTGCTGTATTTTACTACCTCGGTATAACAAAATAAATAACATCCGCTTGTGAATGCTGCCACTTCGAAAAAAAAGGTACCCATGATTATTTTCTGTATTAGTATAAACAAAGATAGCGAAATTGGTTTGTGCAATTTTTAAATGTTTCGAAGGGTAGCATTTGCAGAAGCGGAAAAATCATGATGAGTAAATTTTATGTAATATTTTTTGAATAACTATCGGTTTATGTGATACATTAGAAATATTCTTCTGTTTTTAAACGTTTTATGGTAGGCCCTAAGTATTAAGTTCCTCTGTTTGTTTGTCTGTCTATTCCAGACAATAAGTACCATTTGGCAACCTGGTTTTCTTGTATATTGAAAGAAAATTAAATGACTATGGTTCTAAGATATGATAGAATCAGTTGCTTTTAAGTTTTATAGGGATGTACTTTTTGTATTTCTGCAAAATAGGTTCCTGCAAATTGTGCAATTATAATCGTCTAGATTGCTTATGTGCAGAACTACATCAACCACTTTGGTTTGGTCCTACATGTCATGACAAAATGGTGTGACACGTTTAGTTTTTGGTCCAGGTGAAGTGGTTGACATCCAAAAAAAAAACAAACTGCTTGTGTAAAGTATACTTTTTTTACTAAATTAAGAGAATAATGGACTATTCTTCTAGTAATATGGTTTAGTTATAACTGTAACAATAAATTTTAGTATGTATATTTGATGTTTTATTTTTTGTTTAAATAGACCTTGCCTACCGTTTTCTATAAGGTTTTAACTCTAATGTGATAACTGAAACTAACAGCAATTTGTCCAAACAACCACAAGAAAATACATAAATTCATGAGATAAACATTGAGAAAGTCAATAACTACATAAGAGTCAGAAAGGGAGCTAAAATATACAACAGTCATTTCCTAATGGTCTCAATTATAAACCAGGTAAAAGACTGAAATAGAATGAGCAAAGCAAATTACAAATACACAAATTAAGGAATGAAGACACAACAGAATGGAACGAGCAAATAATATACGAAATTGTGAAAAGGGCAAAAAATGAAATTATGAAACAATTAGTGAAAGAGTAAAGTGTATACAAGAAAAATAATGCCCAAAGAAAAAAATCTAGTAATGGAAGAAGGAAATCTAAACTGAAATAAGAATAAAGAGCTATGGAAGAAATACCTGGCATAGAGGGCTGGCAACGCATGCAGTACATACAAGAAAAAGAATATAAGTCAGGGATATGGTGAGAGGAGCGAAAAAGAACACAGGAAATTTGGAGAAACGATAGAAAAGGAAACCAAAACTTTTCTACAGGACACTAAAAGGAATAAGAGAAAATAGTGGTGAAAACATGATAATGAAAGACAACAAAGGAGAAGTCGTCACGGGAAACATTGAGATAAGGAAAAGAAGAGGGAATACTTCCAGGGACTACTTCAGACAGAAGAACAAGGAACTACCAGAAATGGAGGATGAAAATAATATGCATGAAGGCAATAGTGTTACATGGGAGGAAATGAACAAATCAATTATGGTATGGTATGATCAAGAGGTTGGGGGATGCAGGAGGGAGGATATTGCTGGAAATAGTAAAGGAAGTATGGGAGGAAAAAGAAATACCAATGGACTGGGACAAATTGGGTCTGTATACAAAAAAGAGACAAAACACAGTGTAGGAATTATAGAGATATTACTCTGCTGAGTAGTCTATTGAAACTACATGAACATATATTAGAGGCAATAAGAATCAGCACTACTGGATTAACAGAGTGGATTTAAAAGAGGCAGAAGCATGCAAGACCATATCTTTACTCTAAAAGAAACAACTAACAAGGAACTAAATACTTGGAGTTTAATAGATCTGGAAAAAGTATTTGACAAAGCATAGATACGCCACAGTATACGCAAAAGGGGGGCTATATTAAGAAATATCCACAGTTAAGATATTAGATTTTGTGTTAGGGTATATATCTTCGTCAAACAGTCTATTGGAAAAATAGTCCATTATAAATGTATTTCACCCATGAAGCACCAAATTGTGAAGAAAACTTCTTTAAAATTTTGACGCTAGTTTACCATGCTAATAAACTGTCGTACAGATGTTTCCTTTATAGTAAAGAGGGTTGCAAAATTTAAAATGCTTGTATACCACGAGTTATACTTAGAGGTTCTCAATAGGTTGACATCATATTTGCTAATTTTTAACTTTTTTAATTTTAATATATTAAAGCAGATATTTATACAAATGTATTGATGTTATGCTGCTGCACACCTACTGAAGGGAGAAGGGAAGTTGGTATTTGCAGGACGAAGCAACTCAACTCACTTTTTTATGTTTCAGATCAATTGTTTATACATTTCTTACAGATGCAATCTTTCAATCTCCACACATTATCACTGCCCACCCCTTGCAAAGCACTGTCTAAAACTAATAAATACTTGTTTATTGTCTCCTCAAATATTGCTGCTGTAAAGTAAATTGATTCTAGTAGAACACAATGTTTTTGATAATAAAATTGTTTTACATATTTTTGGGAATAATTTCCTTTAATCCCTTTTAATTTAAATATGTAGAAGAAACCTTGTTATAGCGACACATTTATTTGATAAAACTGACATTTTGTATAAGTTTTAAATTTTTTTAACGTCAATTATAAAATGTTTACCACAGACTTAGCAGCTCGTAGAGACTCTGAAGAAAAAACAGAAATATGGAAAAACAGGCAAATATATTCTCTTCCGGCAAGAATTGGAAATTGGAACGACGATATATTCTTGAATGATGAACGTCTTCGACTCACAAAATACAAAAGAGACCACTGTCAGCTGCTTCTTCAAAAAACTAAATTAATGTTTCAAAATTTACTTAAACCTACGACATTAACAAATCGCACACAATTTGTCTTTTACAATGAGATCTACCAAATAAAAAATCCTGAACTTCCTAACAGCGTAAATCCTGATCCAGTAAAACCTACATTAGGACTATTTTTAGCTGGTCTAATAAATGAAAAAGTAGTTGAATATTCTCAGAAATTTGTTAATGGGTGCTCTGTGACTTGCACACCTGATAGAATCCCTTGTGTACGAAACACTTTTATGTTCATTGGTGCTGATGAAAATAAAGAAGGTCAATTAGTTTATTTTGGAGACGATGTTTATATAACAATATCAAGTCCTGAAGATGAAGTTTATTACTACATTAGTTGCGAAGCAGCAACACTAGAAAATTTAGGTGGGCAGTTAGAGGTTCACTTAACAAGTACCCCTGATATGTATTGTCGATTCAAATGTTTTCACTATGACCCTCAACACCGTATTGAAACAACAGGATCATCTTTCACGCCAAATTCTAAAATTATAATAAAGCATTCAGCATCAGGGCGGAATTTAGCTGCAGAATATAGAAATTGGATACCAACATTCTTCGGGGCTGAATGTGTTGTTACTTGTCATACCTATCAAGATTCCCATCACATGGAAACTGCTGAAAATATATGGATGGTTGTAGGAAATATGAGACCTGATATGCATTTGTATGTCCGAGCAGCTAAGGGAGAGGATATACCTGAAGAGATGCTTTTATAATAATTTTAAAACATTTCAATTTGTATATTTTCTTCTACTATTGTGTGAACTATTAAAATATATAAATATATATTTTTATAAATATAAAACAAATTTTAATACATTTCTGGTAAGATACTATATGATATGTTTCCCTTTGTAATTGTAATTATTATAAAAACACCTCTAAAAGGTAGAATACCTAAATAAAAATTTTAGAGCAAAAACTTGCAATTGATTCTATTATGTGTTTCACATAAACACCCTAATTTTTATGAATAATTCCATATACTACACCTAATAAAAATGGTTTAATTTTTTTAATATTCATTTGTGGAAAGACAAACCAGAAAAAGTTGTAGGATACGTGAATCGATTGAAAATTATTGATATCGATATACCAATTGAAGTATCCGATAACACGACGATAAAAAAAAATCAGCTGAGAACCTGAATTCAGTCTGTATTACATTATGTATGCCACATGGTATTAGATTAGGCAACCTTATAAGTTTCAAGTAACACGTACAAACGTAGACTGCATTTTACAATAAAATATGATCTTATAGAAAACAAACGTACAAAGATCAGGCTGACGATTCTATATATTATATCAGCAATTTAATATATTATTTCATTTGGTTCGAGTGTGTTAAGCGTGGTAGTATAACCGGTTGGTTTGGAGAAAAGTGAGAGTGAAATTTCGATAAATTCGTTACAATTAGTGCAGTGCATCTAAGTGAATAACCACCGAAAATGTCTCTCTCTTGGGATTCTGTCTGCATTAAATATCTTATGTTTATTTTCAATCTATTTTTCGTGGTAAGTATTTAACATATGCTAAGATTATACATTGTATCTATTTACTATAGCGTCGTTGAAAATACAATTCGTATTTGCGACGTACTTCGTTCTTTCTCTTACAACTTTTTGTGGTATGTTGTGAAATAATTTTGGTATATTTTTCGAATGAATCAAATCATACACAATTTTAAATTCCTTAAGATTAGATAGCAGATCAAAAACAGTTTATAAGTATTTTGTATTCATCTTATTAAAGCTGTCAATGTCAAAGTGACATTATTTTTAGCGCGAATTTATCGTCACGTGTTTAAAAATGTTAATTTATTGACGCAAATGTGATACTCCTAAGATATAAAACAATGAGTTTGCAGCGTAAATAGTACTTAAAGCGAAATGGGATCATGTCGGTTTTTTGCTATCTTTATTGGAGTGACTGATAAAAAGGGAATTCATAACAATATCTACATTTACATTTACATATTTCGTGTATATGACGGATGCTCCAAAATAAAGAAATTTTTATTGAAATTTTAACATTAAATATACACACATTGATTCCATTCGCCACTGGCAAACTTCACCTATGGATATTTTTTCATTGAGTCAAATATAAAAAATATAGTTATTTCGGAGCCGACGTACAGTGCCGCGAGGTGTTCATTACGACAAAGTCTCATGAAATATGGATTTTTCATGTTTTTTTATGATTCATTTATACCACTTTATTACCTTAAATAGAGTTGATTTTTTAAAGTTAATTGTAACACCAAAAACTATAACGAACATCTAACGTTCTAGCAAAATAAGATATTTGTATCATTTATGCAGAGATATATTCTACAGTCTTTACTTGCATATTAAGTGAAAAATCAAAGACGTATAGATATAACTGGTAAAATAAATGAATGGCCTTTATCTGCAAATATATAAAAAAAATTAACAAAGCGCAAAATGTCAATTCAAAAAACGCATTGTTCCGAATTTGATTTATTTCAAAGGGTTTGTAGTAAAAAAAGAGTTTGTTCACTTAGTTTATTTTACACCAATTATTTTACAACTATAAGTTACATGTAAAACTGCACTTGCGCTCGCGATCCGAACTGAACTGACTAGCAAAATAAAGTAAAGTAAATATATTTTTTTGTGAAAATCAAATAAATACAAAGTTAAACAATTGCCCAATACTACTTTCAAAATGGCTTAACTCAAAAATTACATTTATAAAACAAAGATTTTTTAAACAACTATAAACTAGGGGAATGTATATAAATCAAAGATATAGGAAAAATTAAATATAAAAAACCTATATGCGTGAGGGGGGAAATATTTACAAATAAATGGAGACAAGAGTCATAAAGAGTTAATCACTAGAGTCCGAAACCCGTTAATTACTAGAGTCCAAAACACGTTAATCACTAGAGTCCAAAACACTTGAGAAGGGCTGCGAGGACGTTCTGGCCGTCATCACCACGAAGTGAACTGGCCAAGGCCTTGGCCTGGGAAAGCAGGCCTTTGATGTGGATTTTTGACTTTATATAAGCCAACACTTCCAGCAGCTCCTGAATATCGTTGAGATCCTCCATTGTTGATCCGTCGATGGGTCCTATCCTGGGTCGGTGGGCAT
>JAUIMW010002449.1:0-10710 GCA_033557785.1 Enochrus cinctus | reverse complement strand
CTCCTTAATAATTTACACGATACTGGGTGTTCGATTCGACCGAAAGTCTATTTAATACAACAGACAAAGAAGAAGAAAAAGTGCACGCGAAACGTCACTTTGACAACTAATACTTCTTCTTTTTTAATACGTCAACTTCATTTCGATCTTTTGTCTGTCACCCAGTATCGCGTACAGCGAAAAAGACATATAGAAGATAGAAAATACACATAATTAATTATTTTAAATTGACTAATACTACTAAAAGATGTTAAAGTATCCAGGTCTTTTAGTGCTCTTTAATAATTTATACTATACCGAGTGTTCCATTTATTTTAAGTTAGTTAAACATCTGTAAAATAAGCGTGGTACTACCCTCGGTTACCTTTATAAATATAAATTATCAAAAGTACTAATTGTATACTATCAAGCAACGTACTTAAAAATACAGAAAGAAGTCTTAAATTGTTAGCCAAAGTAGTACTTAAGGTAGTACTTTTAACGCTAAATGTAAATTTTTATATGTAAAACCATATACCACATTCATAAATTCTGACGGTACTACATTTTATATGCTCGGTACTACCACATCATATTTGGTATTTAAAAATATTATTTAGATTAACAGCTTAAGACTATTTTTATGCCATTAATGTCATAATTTATTAGTATAAATTAAAAGTGCGTTAATTACGGAATATTTGGGGGACATTCCGTGTCACTCAGATGCTTTGGTGGTCCTTCTTACCTTGTTTGTTGATGGTAATACTTTTTATACGATAGGTACTACAACATCACATTTGGTACTAAATGTAGACCTTTAATACTACTTTGATTTATAGTTTCTAGATTCTTTCTGTATTTTTAAGTACGTCATCAGCTAGTACTTACGTAGTACCAAGCTACTTGCAAAAGAATAAGGTTTCTAACACAGGTATTTATATCGTAATCGAAGAAGCATTTCTTTAATATTTTATGTCTATTCTCTTAATGACGGTACTACTTTTCATACTATCGGTACTACCTAAATTAACATCTTAAGACTACTTTTTATGTTTTTAAGCACGATGATAGTGCCTACGTAGTACTTTTAATTATTTTTATAAATTAGATAAAACAAAGACTACATTAATTTATATCAACATTAAAATATTCTTCTTGTTACATTTTAAAATTAATTTTGAAGGTACTACTCTTTAAATGATCGGTACTACCATATCACATTTGGTATTAAAAGTACTACTTTCAGTACTACTTCGGTCAATAGCTTAAAGCTTCTTACTGTGTTGATTATCTACATAAAAATAGATAATTAAAAGGTAGTACCACGTTTCAAGTTATTCTCAAAAGAATAAGTGGTACTCTCATCGAAGTCGATGAAGTTATTGAGGGACTGTAGGCTGAAGAGTCTAAAAAAGTATATATTATATTGTTATTTTTGATGGTACTACTTTTTATGCGATCTTTACCATATCATATTTGGTATTTAAAGTACTATTATACTTTTAGTACTACTTTAGTTAACAGCTTGGGACTTCTTTCTATGTTTTTGAGTACATTGCTGATTAGTACTTAAGTAGTACCTTTGGTTACCTTTATAAATATAGATAAACGAAGATAAAAAAATAAACTTTCTAATAGTCGTTCGACGATCAAGGTTTCCTTTAGGTTTACTACTACTTTTTATACAATCAGTACTACCATATTACATCTGCTACTTAAAGTACTACCTTTTGTACTATTTCGATCTATACGTTGTGCCAAATTTCAAGTTACTTACATAAGAATAAACTTATATTGTCTTAAACTCTAACTTAATTTTTTGTATCATGGTACGATAGAATCAAATAGATAACCATAGGTAGTACCGATCACTTAGGGGTCTGAGTATTCAATGGAATTCTCATTGACTCTAATAAATCATATCACATTTGGTATTTAAAGTACTATCTTTAGTGCTACTTTTGTTGTTAAACTTAAAACTTGTTTCTGTGTCTTTAAGAACGTTACTGATTAGTACCTAAGTAGTACCTTTGATTATATATGATATGATTAGTATAAAGAATACTATCGGTACTACCATATCGTCGTATTTGGTATTTAAAGTATTATTGTACCTTTAGTACAACCGAAATTAAGAATTTAAGATTTCTTTCTGTGTTTTAAGTACGTTACTGATTAGTACCTAAATAGTACCTTTATTTATCTATATTTATGTAGATAATCAAAAGTAGTACCACATTTCAAGTTATTTCTAAGAAAATACGGTTTCTAACAGTGATACAATTTATTAGAATCAATGAGAAATGCGTTACTAGTGAAGTACCTGAGGAGCATTCCATCCTCTAACTAAAAATTGGCAAATATATTGTTACGATAGTACCGATTCTATTTTATTACAACTAACATTCGTATGACAATAAAATAAATGAAAATTGCTTCATAAATAAGAAAATGTATCTATAATCTTTTTTATCATACATATTGTTTTTGTCTTTTGAAACAACGCGCACTTCTTACTCAAAAGGCAGCCAACTAAGTTAGTTGATTTCTGAAAAAAATTTACTCTACTGAAATATTTTTTAATTTAATAAGAAAATAATGAGAAAAAAATTACAGCTGCATTTTTTTGTTTATAAAGCAACTTTTAATTTATTGTTTTATGACTGTAACACATGGATTTATTACATGTTAAAATAAAGTAGAATTGATTACATATTGTCTTATTAATATATTTCTTTTTTGCATGTGTGTTTTTTACATCAAAACTAAAGAAAGGCTTCACTGTTTTCAATGAGAGTACCACTGTTAGAAAGATGAACCTTTTAAGAATTACGTGGTACTACCCTCGATTACCTTTATAAATATAAATTATCAAAAGTACTAATTAGATACTATCAAGCAACGTACTTAAAAACACAGAAAAAAGTCTTAAATTGTTAGCCAAGGTAGTACTTAAGGTAATACTTTTAACTCTAAATGTGATAAATATGATTATCCATATATATAAAGACAATTAAAGGTACTACTTAGGTACTACCCAGCAATGTACTTAAAAACCGATCGTTTAAAGAGCTCTAAATAAAAATTGGAATGTTTATTATGTCACAATAGTATCCATCTTTTTTTTTCAACTAAAATACAATACTTTGTTTTAGAACTATAATTAAAATTTGGACTATTTTTTATACGATCGGTACTACCATTTAGTGCTACGTTGATTAACAACCTAAGACTATTTTTTATGCTTTTAAGTTTTTAGTTTTGAGATAACATACACACATATAGAAAACATCACAACGAAAACTAAAGAAAAGCTTGGCCGTTTTCAATGACAGTACTAATGTTTATTTTTCGAAATTCAAACGTGGTACTACCTTTTTTTATGCCATTAATGTCATATTTTTATTAGTATAAATTAATAGTGCGTTAATTACGGAATATTTGGGGGACATTCCGTGTCACTCAGATGCTTTGGTGGTCCTTTTTACCTTGTTTGTTGATGGTACTACTCTTTATACGATAGGTACTACAATATCACATTTGGTACTAAATGTACACCTTTAATATTACTTTGATTCATAGTTTCTAGATTCCTTCTGTATTTTTAAGTACATCATCAGCTAGTACTTACGTAGTACCAGGTTACTTGCAAAAAAATAATTTTTCTAACAGGTATTTATATCGTAATCGAAGAAGCATTTCTTTAATATTTTATGTTTATTCTCTTAATGACGGTACTACTTTTCACACTATCGGTACTACCATATCATATTTGATATTTAAAGTGCTATTATACCTTTGGTACTGCCTAAATTAACATCTTAAGACTACTTTTTATGTTTTTAAGCACGATGATAGTGCCTAGGTAGTACTTTTAATTATTTTTATATATTAGATAAACCAAAGACTACATTAATTTATATCAATATTAAAATATTCTTCTTGTTACATTTTAAAATTAATTTTGAAGGTACTACTCTTTAAATGATCAGTACTACCATATCGCATTTGGTATTAAAAGTACTACCTTTAGTACTACTTCGATTAATAGTTTAAAGCTTCTTACTGCGTTGATTATTTACATAAAAATAGATAATTAAAGGTAGTACCACGTTTTAAGTTATTCTCAAAAGAATAAGTGATACTCTCATCGAAGCCGACGAAGTTATTGAAGGACTACAGGCTGAAGAGTCTAAAAAAGTATTCATTTAGTAAAGAAATACCTTCATAAAGGCTATATACAATAAATATTCTTGTTGTTATATTTTAAAACTATATTGTTATTTTTGATGGTACTACTTTTTATGCGATCATTACCATGTCATATTTGGTATTTAAAGTACTATTATACTTTTAGTACTACTTTAGTTAACAGCTTGGGACTTCTTTCTATGTTTTTGAGTACATTGCTGATTAGTACTTGAGAAGTACCTTTGATTATCTTTATAAATATAGATACTAAGTTTTAAATTACTTACAAAAGATCAAGCTTTCTAACAGTGTTACTCTTGCGGTACTACTTTTTATACAATCAATACTACCATATTAAGTACTACCTTTTGTACTATTTCGATCTATACGTTGTGCCAAATTTCAAGTTACTTGCATAAGAATAAGCTTGAACTCTAATTTAATTTTTTTATCATGGTACCATAGAATCAAATAGATAACCATAGGTAGTACCGATCACTAAGGGGTCTGAGC
The DNA here is from genome assembly GCA_033557785.1 of Enochrus cinctus. Classification (NCBI taxonomy): domain Eukaryota; kingdom Metazoa; phylum Arthropoda; class Insecta; order Coleoptera; family Hydrophilidae; genus Enochrus; species Enochrus cinctus. The sequence goes on along the minus strand of JAUIMW010002449.1, from coordinate 6,024 downwards.
ATTCAATGCAATTCTCATTGACTCTAATAAATCACATCACATTTGGTATTTAAAGTACTATCTTTAGTACTACTTTTGTTATTAAACTTAAGACTTGTTTCTGTGTCTTTAAGTACCTTACTGGTTAGTACCTAAGTAGTACCTTTGATTATCTATATTTAACTATATGATGATTATAATCATGATTTCTTAACATTGATGAGAAGTGCGTTGATAGCGGAGTACCTGGGGGACATTCCATGTCCCCAGACACCCTGGTGGTCACGTTGTTTTAAACGCAAAGCAGATATTGATGCACTAACAGGTGACTTAAATATAGATAAATTAAAAACTCTAAAAATCTACAATGAAAAAAGAAAAGTGCTTCTTAATAATTTACTTTGACACATCAACATGATTTCGATCTTTTGATGCCTGTCACCCAGTATCGCGTGTAACGATATATAAAAGATAGAAAATACACAAAATTAATTATTTTTAATTACAATATTAATAAAATTCTGACAATGCAGATTTCATTAAAATCGATGAGAACGTTCTTTCGTCTTAAAGTAAAATAAGCAAGTGCATACACACATAAGAACGGAAAACAAACCACTCTACAGTAAGAAATGTGCGTTGTTTTGGAGGATAAAACAAATTTTAATAAGATATCTGCGCTGTTTGACAAAACAAAACAGAAAATCAAGTAAATTATGTATCTTATTTCAAGTATTCCGTTAGTAAAGAAACATCTTCTTGATGTATTTTAAAACTATATTTTAAATGTTTACGGTACTACCTTTATAAGATCGATAGTACCATATCAAATTTAGTATTAAAAATACTACCTCGATTTAAATCTTAAGATTACTTTTTATATTTATAAGTACGTTACTGGTTAGTACCTAAGTAGTACCAAGTTTCAAATTACTTGCAAAAAAATGTTTGAAGCCTTTCTTTAGTTTTGATATAACAAATACACATACTAAAAAAATCATCATAATATCGTAGAATCAATAAGACGTGCGTTGATACCGGAGAACCTGGGGGACATTCCATGTCCCCCAGACCCCCTGGTGGTCCTTTTTATGTTGTTTTTAACTCTTATTAAAAATTGGAACGTTTATTGCGTCACGATATATAACTTGAAATTTGGTACTGCCTTTGATTATCTATATTTATATAGACAATTAAAGGTACTACCTAGGTACTACCCAGCAATGTACTTAAAAACCGATCGTTTACAAAGTAGTACTGTCAAAAGTAAAATTAACATAGCTATATAGTGATTATAATCATGATTATATTAATGAAAAATGCGTTGATAGCGCCGACCGGGGGGCACATTCCATGGCCCCCAGACCCCCAGGTGGCCCCTTTTACGTTGTTTTTAACTCTAATTAAAAATTAGAACGTTTCTCATAGTACGATAGATTCAAATTTTGTTTTATTTTTATTTTCTAAATAACGGTACTACTCTTTATAATATCGAATTTGATATTTAAAGTATTATTGTACCTTTAGCTTGAAATTAAGAGCATAAGATTTATTTCTGTGTTTTAAGTACGTTGCTGATTAGTACCTATATAGTACCTTTATTTATCTATATTCATGTAAATAATCAAAGGTAGTACCACGTTACTTTGAGAAAATACATTTTCTAACACTCTTTTTTTTAGTTTTGATGTAATAAACACATACAGAATAGAAATAAATTAGTAAAATAATATGACTGTAATCATAATTTGTTAGATCTATTTTTATATAGATAATCAAAGGTACTACTTAAGTACCAGCCAGCTTCACACTCAAAAACACAAAAAGAAGTTTTAAGCTGCTAACCAAAGTAGTACTTTTAATACCAAATGTGATATCATGATTTATTAGAATCAATGAGAAATGCGTTAATAACGGAATACCTGGAGAAATTCCATGTACTTCAGATCTCCTGGTGGTTTTTTTACAATGTTTTAACTCTAACTGGAAATTGGAACGTCTATCATGATTTGATAGAACCGACTCTATTCTATGACAGTACTACTCTTTATACTATCAGAACTCCCATATCACTTTTGGTATTAAAAGTACTATTATACTTTTAGTACCATTTTGGTTAGCAGTTTAAGACTTCTTTTTGTGTTTTGGAGTGTGTAACTGACTAGCACTTAAGTAGTACCTTTGATTATCTATATAAAAATAGATAATCAAAGGTAGTACCACATTTCAAGAAAAAAGTATAAACTTTATTTCTATTCTATATGTGTTTGTTACATCAAAACTAAAACAACCAGTGTTACTGGTTCTTGTCGTATCTTCTCAAAGTAACTTGAAACGTGGTACTACCTTTGATTATCTACATAAATAAATATAAATAAAGGCACTATTTAGGTACTAGCCAGCAACGTACTTAAAACACAGAAAGAAATCTTAAGCTCTTAATTTCGGACTAAAGGTACAAAAATACTTTAAATACCAAATATGATATGGTAGTACTGACACTATAAGGGGTAGCACCGTTGTTTAGAGAATAAAAATAAAAAAAGTTTTAATCTATCATACTATGAAAAACGTTCCAATTTTTAATCAGAGCTAAAAATAACGTAAAAATGACCACCAGGGGTCTGGGGGACATGGAATGTCCCCCAGGTACTCCGCTATCAACGCACTTCTCATTAATATAATCAGGATTATAATCACTATGTAGTTATATTATTTTATTTATATGTATACAGTTTTTGAATATGTGTTCATAACATTAAAACTTTGATTACTATTTGATAGTACCTTTGTTTATCTATATTTGTAAAGACAATCAAAGGTACTACCCAGCAATGTACTTAAAAACAGATCGTTTAAAAAGTAGTACTTTCAAAAGTAAAATTAATGTGACTACATTAAATACTATTCATCATTAAAATCTAGACAATCAAAGGTAGTACCACGTTTCAACTTACTTCTAAAAAAATATGGTTTCTAACAATCATCATATAATCACATTATTTCACTAACATACCATTTACTTTTTATTTACATCACAATCGAAGAAAAGCTTGATCGTTTTCAATTACCATTATAAAAAGCTTTTTTTTAAACTTGATACTACCCTTTGAGAATTTATTTTTACATAGATTATTAAATGTACACTAACTAGCAGCGTACTTAAAAACTTAAGAAGACGTCTTAAGCTGTTAAACAAAGTAATACTTTCAATATCAAATATATTATGGTAGTACCGAACGAATACAGGGTAGTACCGTCAAAATTGTATTCAGCATTGTATTTTAATTTAAAAAAATATCGTGACATAATAAACGTCCCAATTTTTAATGAGAGTTAAAAACAACGTAAAAAGGGCCACCAGGGGGTCTGGGGGCCATGGAATGTCCTCCAGGTACTCCGCTATCTACGCACTTCTAATATATAATCATGATTGTAATCACTATGTAGCTATGCTAATTTTACTTTTGACAGTACTACTTTGTAAACGATCGGTTTTTAAGTACATTGTTGGGTAATATCTAAGTAGTACCTTTAATTGTCTATATAAATATAGATAATCAAAGGTAGTACCAAATATTTATAGTTACTTCCAATGTATATATAAGTAAAATAATATAACTACATGATGATTATAATCATGATTTCTTAGCATTAATGAAAAATGCGTTGCTAGCGGAATACCTGGGGGACATTCCATGTCCCCTAGACCCCCTGGTGGTCCTTTTTACGTTGTTTTTAACTCTAATTAAAAATTGGGACGTTTATTATGACACGATAGCATCGATCTTATTTTATTTAAACTAAAATTCAGTACTGTGTTTTAGAACCATAATTTAAATGTTGACGGTACTACCTTTATACAATTGATGCTAAAAAATCATATTTGGTGTAAAGATACTATCTCTAGTACTCTTTTGGTTAACAGTTTAAGACTTCTTCTGTGTTTTTAAGTAAATTGTTAGTATCTAAGTTATACCTTTTATAATCTATATAAAAATAGATTATCAAAGGTAGTACCACGCTTCAACTAATTTCTAAAAAAAAGTTAGTGGAGTAATTTTGTTTTAGAAAACAGCGAACTTATTTGATAAGAAGCGTGTGTTGTTTCAAGAGACAATTTATTGAGATTTATTTATTGTATATTAGATAAAATAAAACAGATTGGTACTATCGATTGGTTTCGGTTTCAATGAGAGTACTAATGTTAAAAAGCTTATTTTTTGTGAGTAACTTGAAACGTGGTACTACTTTTAATTATCTACATAAATAAAGATAAATAAAGGTACTATTCAGGTACTAACCAGCAACGTATTTAAAAAGTAAATGATGTTATATGATAGTACCGATATTATAAAGGGTAGTACCGTTATTTAAAGAATAAAAATAAAAAAGTTTGAATCTATCGTACCATGAGAAACGCTCCAATTTTTAGTTAGAGTTAGAAACAACATAAAAAGGACCACCAGGGGGTCTGGGGGACATGGAATGTCCCCCAGGTGTTCGGCTAACAAGCCACTTCTCAATAATACTAAGAAATATTTTATATTTGTTATATTTTCCCTGACGATGATCACGACCGTGATTGAAAGCTTGGGAACTCTCTGATTTTATCAAATTTTTAACTTTTGTAATTAATTTTTAGATAAAACTAAAAAAAGAACATGGTTCTATCCTCAATTATTTATTTTTATACAAATAATCGAAGGTTCTACTTAGGTTTTAATGATATGATATGGTAGTACCGACCGTATAAAGGGTAGTACCATCAAAATTTAAAATATATATCTAAAATACAGCAAGTAAAATGTATTTTTGTATATTTTAGGACTCTAATTTTACCCTTTAAACAAACGGTTTTTAAGTACATTGCTGGGTAGTACCTTTGATTGTCTTTATAAATGTAGATAATCAAAGGTAGTACCAAATTTCAGGCTGCTTCCAAATTATATATAAGTAAAAAAATCATGATTTCTTACTATTAATTAACTAATAATTATCTTATGATCTTATTTTATTTTATTTGAACCATAATTTAAATGTTGACGGTACTACTCTTTATACAATCGGTACTAACATATATTTAGTATTAAAAGAGCTACTTTTAGTATGTAAATCTACATAAATATAGATAGTCTTAGACTGTGAACCAAAGTGGAACTAAAGATAGTACTTTAGTTATCAAACATAATATAGTAGTACCGATTGCATCGTCAAAATATAGTTCTAAAATACAGAGAAAAGAACGTAATAAATGTGAAATCATTGAATTAAATGAATGTTGCTTTTGACATTGTTTCGCGTGAAACTCTTTCATCCAGACAGTCGAATAAATACATCACATTTCACATTAAAAGTACTACCTTTAGTACTACTTTAGTTAACAGTTTAAGACTTATTTCTGCGTTTTAAGTACGTTAGTATTCAACTAAAAATCTTCTGACCTTTGACTATTAGAAAGCTTATTCTTTGTGAGTAACTTGTAACGTGGTACTACCTTTGATTATCTAAATAAATATAGATAAATAAGGGTACTATTTAGGTACTAACCAGCAACGTACTTAAAACACAGAAATAAATCTTATGCTCTTAATTTCGGTTGTACCAAAGGTACAATAATACATTAAATACTAAATATCATATGGTAGTACCAATAGTATAAAGAGTAGTACCTTTATTTAGAGAATAAAAATAAAAGTAAAAAGGTACACCAGGGGGTTTGGGGGACATGGAATGTCCCCCAGGTACTCCGCTATCAACGCACTTCTATCTGGAGCATCTGGAATCTTCACATCTAGAAAGTTCTAGATGCTCGCTCCCATAACAATAAGTAAACCTTAAAATACAATTTAGTATTTTGTCTGTGTTTTATGGTGGTATCCATATAGATTATGCGTCCGCAAGAGTCGACATAAATCAGCGAAAATAGCAGTAGCCTATATATTTGCGAACATATAGATGTCTACCTGGTTCATATTTATATTCTTCGTTGCTTTATTGGCTTTTAATGCCGAGATTTATAAACATTTCTCGTGAAGACAAGAG
>JAUIMW010002448.1:0-10711 GCA_033557785.1 Enochrus cinctus | reverse complement strand
AATGAGTGAATCATCAGCAACCAAAGCATGATCAATCAAGGTAGAAGAGTCCCTTGTAACACGTGTAGGAGATTCAATCAAATGACGCAGCCCCAACCCACTCAGAACAGCTTTATATGAAAGACAATGAGGAGTCTCGTTCAGAAAATTAATGTTAACATCGCCAAAACCTATCGTCTACAGAAAAGAGAATTTCGGAAAATTATTCTTCAATAAAATCGAGAAATAGTTGCTACTAAACGTCCAATAAAATAGGAGAAACCAACAAAAAAAAACAGCCAGTGGGTTGGAAAATTTTATGATCGCGAATAATGTGAATTAAATACATCAAAAATATTTTTTAAAGTCAAAAATGTAATGAGAATTACAAGCATAAAAATAAAATTTGAATTTTCTTTTTTGACTTTTTTAAGCAATATTTTATTTGAGCAAAATCAATTTTATGCTTTTATTAATGTGAATTAAATGCACGGTTGTCGGTAAAAAACGCGTTAAAAATGAACAAATATTTAATTTAAAATACAAACCACCAAAAACATTTTTAAGAATAAAAAGATACTCCATTCTAAAAAATATTTAAAACTAAATTTCAAATTTAATACCAAACGGAAAATATTCACAAAATAAAAAGTGCGCAATCTGTGAAATTGCAAAATGACATTGTTCCGATTTAGAGTATTCATAAAGCCAAATTGTCCCGAAAGAATATTCAATGATATTTGCCTAGATAACCAATAACAATGCTTCCTCAAAATGAAGGATAATTAAGTAAACGAAAGACACCGATAACGCATACGAAATTCCGCCAGTGTAATGTGGGGAGTGAGAGTGAAACAATTTCAGTGTTAGCGGGTCCAAAAATGGCCAAAAAACAGGGATTAATTTTCATTCTCGTCCTGTACTGCAGCACGTACGTTGCAGGTAAGCTGCGTGCATTTTTTTAAACTAGTAAAAAAATCCACAATTAAAAAAAAATACTTTTTAGCCTTTTTTGAAATATTAATTTATGTAAATCACTCAATGAACATGACAATGCGCGTTAAAAGAGAACATTTTTACAAAAGATATTGTGGACTTTAAATTGAAAAGAAAAACGTGTTGTTTTCCAAAATTAATCTATTATAAACAACGTGTATTTATTATCGAACCTAAACTGATATGTGCTTACCAAGAAATCCATAATTTTATTGATATCAGTTTTATTTATTTTTAATATTTAAACGAATGGCTCCAAAACTTTATTCAGTTAAAAATGTACGATTATTGATGTGCCCTTTTATCTTAATAAAAAATATTTATTATCGCAACTTCAGAGTGCTTTTGGTTAAAAAAAATATAAAAAATTAAATTCATAACATCAAAACTTGTATTTATAATAATTTTAGCACATTAAGAAATTTCTGGTTTATTTATTATACTGGGTCCGAAATTTCTAGACGAAATGGTCAATTTTCGAAATATTGCACTTAAATGGCAACAGTTCAAACATAGCAATTTTGCCCAAGGAAATTATTTATAGCTCAATGGTTAGCAAAGCAAGTGGCTAATTGGCCCTTAATTCACGACGAAATTTACATTGTGACTGATCATTCGATTTCACTAAAAAATGTTTACTTTAACTCAAAAAAAGTACAGAGAATTCAAAAAATTCCATTCAAGGTTGATTGCAAATTTCAGGATGTTAATTAAAATTTATAATTGTTTAACCTAAATAATAGACCTAAAATCGATTGTCCTTGATCCCAAAATTACCTATTCAAAAATAGAGTGCAGCCATTAAAAATTAACATACATCTAAAAGTAATAGCTCAAAATAAAACCTTATTTTAAAAATATTTTTTACATTAAAAAAAATATTATATTTATACATTAAAAAGTAAATTGAATTATAAAATTCACATGCAATGAAAGAAATAGACCGAAATGTATTCGTATTTGTTATGTAGGACCTTGACCATATGGCTTTTTGAATATTCTCCATAAATTACAGACTAACAAAAGGGAATTTCCTATAAGCCGATGTGTAACTTTAACCTTTGAACTTGCTTTAAGAGTGTGCCCCATAAACCTTTGCAATCTTAAACAAAGAAAACAACGTTAAATTCACTTTCACATTAAAGTACAATAGAAATAAAAATTTAAATACAATGCTTAAATTTATAGAGGAAATTGTTATTTTAAAAAAATTCACCTGCATTAAACCCAATATTGGGGTAGGATGCCCTGTTTAAAACATTTATATTCATTTATTAATAAGAATAAGAAATATTTTTTAATTTATAAAAATTACAATGAAATTAAAACAATACACCAAAAGTTTTGATGTTTTTTCTTAAATTTTAGGATTAGTAAATTTGGCTATGATGCAATACTGCTGCGGCCTAGGCACAAAATTTGCAGATTCCGGGTTAAAATGTTCATCTTTTCAAAAACCTATAGCAGGTATAGCTGCAGAAGATGAAGGACTCTGCTTAAATTCAGTAAACGTTTGTTGCAAGAAAAGATACATGTAAGTTCTACCCCAAAATTGTACCATAGTCTTCACAGAATTACTTTTAGGGAGAGGCAGTGCGATATTGGAAAAAACTTAGCATTTTCTAAGAGCCCATGTTCATCCCCAGATCAAGAAGATATCAGCAAGGTACATCTTTCTGGCACTTTTAAAAAACAATTTACATTAAAATTTACTTTTTATTCCTTAGAATTGCTGTGAAGCTTGCCAGATTGGCATATCAACGGCTGGGACGGGTGAATCATGTGGATTCGTACTAGGTTTCGGTCCTCCATACGATGAATCCTTCACCGCTTGTTGTGAAGAGGCCTCCAAAACCACAACAATTTCTACCCCAAAACCAACAACCACAACAGTAAAAACAACCACACAAAATCTAACACCTTTAGAGTTAAACAGTGCAACACCGCCAAAAGAAACAACACCAAAAGTAGTCTGTAAGTAGTGATTGAAACTATGCACAACCCTTTAGTTTATTACAATTCTTTTCACTAGTGGTTGAAGTGTGTGACATGTGTGCTCAACTCTGCTACCCTTTCGAAAACGCAAACAAATGCGACTGCCACCGAGGCTTTACTTTGATGAAAGATGGCGTTTCCTGCAAACCAAACAAGAGACCATCAAGATGTTTGAAAAATAACCCTTGCGAACAAGACTGCCTAGACACGGGTACATCAATTCAATGCTCCTGTCGTATCGGATATAAATTAGGTGAAGACAAAAAGAGCTGTTTAGGTAAACTTTTTAATAAAACTACCCTTGCCTATTACAATAAAATAAACACAAACATTATTTTAGACATCGATGAGTGCGAATTAGGCATCCATAAATGTGCCCCAAATGAAACATGCGTCAATTACGAAGGAGACTACGAGTGTGAAAGAGAAAGCAGTGACGAAGATATATCCCAGTGCCCAGTGGGATTCAAATTTGATGCCGATAACAAGCTTTGCAATGGTGAGTATACAATTGTTACTCCTACGTTACATGTGCATTAATGGGCAATTAATTCCAGATATCGACGAATGTGAATTCAGTTTAATTTGCCAAAGGCCCAAAATTTGCGTAAACACTGTCGGCTCATACATTTGCGAAGGAGAAGACTTGCCTCCTTGCCCAGACGGCTTTTATTATCAAGAATCCATCCAAGATTGCGCAGATATTGATGAGTGCGTAACGGGCCAAAATGAATGTAATAGAGAGTCGCAAAACTGCTTAAATACCATTGGAAACTACACCTGCATAGATAAGGCTTCCAAGAAAACATGCCCACCCGGTTTCAAAAAGAACATCATCGGAGAGTGTGAAGGTAAATGACTCTTAATTTTTTTAAATTTATTTAAAAAAAAATCATTTTCTAGACATAAACGAGTGCGAGGAAACCCCGGATTTATGTGAACCAGAACAAGTGTGCATTAATGAACCAGGTGGTCATAAATGCTCCCCGAAAATCACTCCAAAGATAGAGACTACAACCAAATTAGAGGAAACAACACCTAAACCTATACCGGAAATAACTACCAAGAAATTGCCGCCGGAAACTCCAGCACCAACTACATCTATCCCAAACATACCTACCACCAAACCAACCTTACCCCCTCTAGTGTTTTTAACACCAACTACAATACTGCCTTTGTATTCACCAGATCTCGCAACCACAGAAAAAACAAACCATCAGGAGCCGCCGCCAATACCCAACAGAACAGAAAAAACTCCTCCGCCGTTCCATACTCCAACTTCTGTGGATACTAGGCATGGCAATCCCTTTAATCCAAATTATCCTTCGAGCAACCAGCCAGTCTCCTGCTCCAACGGTTACAGATATTCTCGGCAATACAGCGATTGCATCGGTATGAATTTCTATTGCTAAAAGTTTTTTCGCTGCCAATTTTAATTTCAGATATCGACGAGTGTGCTGAAGATAACCCCTGTGATAGCAACCAAGATTGCTACAACAGACCAGGGAGTTACACTTGCAATTGCAAGTTAGGATTTACGAAAGATTTCCAAACTGGAGCATGTGTGGGTAGGTAGCCTACCAATACTAATACAATATTAAATGCTATAAGATAATATACAACACAATAATTGAGAATAAAAATCTATTAAAAAAACAACACATTGCAGACATAAACGAATGCCAAATTGGTACCCACGACTGCTTAGAGGGCCAAAGATGCGATAACACTATTGGTTCTTTTCTGTGCTCGAGGACCGCCGGTTGTGGAACTGGGTACACTCTTAATTACGCCAGCGGTCTTTGCGAAGATGATGACGAATGCGCACTAGGAACTCATAACTGTGACGATTTGGGGCCAAAGTACCAATGCAGAAACACCCTTGGTTCCTACAGATGCGACCTCAAACCAATTAGCGCTGTGATCACTCAAAAACCGCCGGTTTCAACCCCCAAATATCCGATAATTCACGGGCAGCAAAGAAAATGCCTGCCGGGATACTTCATGAATTCACGAGGACAATGCGAAGACATTGATGAGTGCGAAAGTTCACCTTGCGGGCGAGGACAAAAATGTTTGAATTTGAACGGCCGATACCAATGCATTTCGAGCATCTTCTGTCTTAATGGGTTTGAATTGAATGAAGCTGGGGATGCTTGCATTGGTAAGTATTAGACTCTGATAGTTTAGAACGAAGACAGATGTAATGTAATTTTTTTGTTTAGATATAAACGAATGCGCTAGGGGAACTCACCAATGCGGACCAACAAGAATCTGCAAGAACGCTCCTGGGTACTACATCTGCCAGTGCCCTCCAGGCCACCAGCTTGACAGGAACAGAGAATGTGTTGATATTGATGAATGCCAGCATTATAGGGGAAGGGTAATGTGTTTTTTAAGCATTTTTTTGTTGTTTTTTTTAGCTCTTAGTAACTTTCAGATATGTTCCATTAATGGAGAGTGCATAAATTCTATAGGCTCCTATAAGTGCCGCTGCAAAGACGGCTTTAGAGGCAATGGGACCTACTGCGAAGATATCGATGAGTGCTCAGAACAACCCAACTTATGCCAACAAAGATGCGTTAATTTGTACGGTGGCTATCGGTGCTCTTGCGAAAGAGGTTTCACTCTCAATTCAGATAATAGGTAAGTCTTAAGAAACAGCTTAAACTAAACTGGTTTTAATACAAAATAAATTTTCAGGACTTGTTCCGATATAAATGAATGTGAGAAGTTTAAAGACAGAGGATTATGCATTGGAAATTGTAACAATGTTCCTGGTAGCTACACCTGCACTTGTCCTGAAGGATATAGAGTGGGATCAGATGGTAGAACTTGTCAAGGTAGGTTTTTTATATAAAAATATATATATAAAAAAAAACATAAAAAATTTTTTTCAGACATCGATGAATGCCAACAAAATCCATGCAGAGGCCCCGATGAAATATGTTTCAACATGCGAGGAAGCTACAGGTGCCCTTCGATAAAATGCCCTCCTAACTATGTAAGGGATCGTGACCATAAAAGGTAGGCAGATGCCTTTTGAGTACCAGGGACGTTATTAATTTTGTTTGTTGCAGTCGATGTACAAGAGCTTCAAATTCTTGCGATAGCCAAGATGCTGAGTGCATCTCTTTGCCAAGATTCTACACTTACCATTTCGTTACACTTGTTTCTAATTATATAGTCCAAAATAAAATAGACTTCTTTCACATGAAAGGCCCTACGAACCATGACACAGAAATAGATTATCAACTTGTTTTAAAAGACGTCAATTGTAGCCCACATGTTAGAAGGGTTGACGAAAGTTATTTCAGGACGACTAGAGAGAAAAGAAATATTTTAGTGAGCATTACAAAGAGTATAGAGGGTCCACAGGATATAGAACTACAATTACATTCTACTTTTTATGTAGGAGGCGTTTTTCATGCTAAAGCCCTCGCAAGGATATTTGTTTTGGTGTCAGCTTATCCATTTTAATATAAGTATTGTTTTGAGTCTTTTTTTGGAGGAAAACTGATTTTTATTTTGATTTAATGTTTTATCACAACTTTTATTTGTTTTTTTCCAAATATTAAACTTATATTAATTTAATTTTTAGATTAAAAAAAATAAAATAAATTCAATACCAGTGCAGCATATCAGTTTTTCCAAAGTAATTTTTACTGATTTCTTAGCAGTATAATAAATATTCTACAAAGATTTAAAAAATACACTGAATAAAACTTGGATCTAGGCATATTGCTTATTTTAATGTGTATATGTACAGAGCGAGGTAATAGGTTTGCGAAGAATAAAGTTTCCAAATTTTAGATGTTATTTTCTGATATAAAAACAATTAAAATATATGTACTTTGCATATTATTTTTTTACTCTATAACTTAGAGGTGCTGGTGCCATTTTGAATATAAAATATTTATTATAAATGCAATATTCACACAAATTTATAGCATTATATTTAAAAATATTCTTAACTACTTTTAGTGTTTTTAATATACTTACTTTATGTACATATTTTCTTTGTTTATATGTATAATTTCAATAGATTTTAAAATTACATGGTTCTTTTTTATTTAACTTGACTATGTCAAGTTAAAATGTCCAGAGAGTAACCCGCTTGAGTGTTTCCAAATATTTTTTTTTCAACTTTTGAGACACGAGGCTGAGCATTGTCATGCAGAAGAATGACGTGAATACCAACCGGCAAACGACTCGACCGTAAGCACAAAAATAATACTTGCAGGCAAGATACAACTCTTTTAGTTACAGATTGAATCAAAGCAAGTACAGCTAGCTCGCCATACTAAACTAACAATTTTTTCCAAGACTAAGATTCCTCGCTAAGTGATCCCATCCAAAGATTATAAATATTTGAAAAGCACCAAAGGTACAAAAATGTTGAAGTCAATATGATTTGTTTATTATAAATAAAAATACATACCGTGAATTATAATCATGACATTAAAAAAATAATAATTGTAAAATAAGGAAAGGGGGTTATACTTATGTATAAAAACGACAACAAATATACTATGGATAAAGAAATAAGTATATATAAAACAAATTAATTCTATATAATACTAAATCAATTCAATTTTGGAACATAGCATTACAATTTTTACCATCCGTACAGTTACATGACAATGAAACATGTAAATATAGAATACATATTTAAGAACTATAATCGATTCAAAAATGACAATAGGAAAATAAATTGCATCCCACATAACGTCCTTTTTTAAAAATAACAGCCAAAATCGTGCTAAACACACAATTGAAATTGCACATCTTGATTTATAAAAAATACCTGGTGATCACTCGATGCGTCCATGCACTATCAAACGATTGTGTTTAGTTATATTCGTAAAATCTTTAAAAAACCTTAACGCGATACATCATTTCCAGCAGATTTCTGAAAGGTACCTTTTGCTAAAACAGTATATCATTCTACTTAATTAGATAATTTAACCCCCTGAGATTTAATGTATATTATTCTGTCGTCGATACTTTCAAAAATAGCTGCCTTTATTAGATCATTACTCTATTTCTATATCGTAATAATTTCATTATTTGAAACTACTAAATATGCTAGAATATTTTCATCTATCATAAAATATACTTCTTTTTAAACAGATTTTTCCATAATAAAAAATTAAACATATCTAATGTGAAATGTTTAAAAAAATTGCAGCTGCAAATTATACAATTTCTTTTTTCCTTCAAGCCTGGGAACGACGAGCAATGCATCTTCAAATGTGCAATCATCACGAAAAGAAAAGGCCATAAATCAAAATATTAAAGATATGAATACACGTAATAACACTTTGTAACGTTAAAAAGAATGACGAAGAAACATTATTTACAAATATATCACACATCTAGAAAGTCTTTCAAAAGTGTTGTTCTTCTCTTCTCGGCAATGTCCATTTGGTTTTCTAAGTCTCCTCTATCAGTGGTCTCGGCACGCTCAATTTTCCAAGACAAATTTTCTATTTCAGCTTCCAGCTGCGCCTGCTGATATTCAAAAAGCTCTTTACGAGGCCCCGATTCCATGAAATATGCGTAAGGATAAGTATACTGCAAAGTGTACCTGCACTTTGCCAGTAAGTTCGCAGCCGCAAATAAGTATTGCCAGTCAATCCACGTACCCAAACCAGACATCACCTTATGATTAATTCGAGCCTTCAGTTTCTCCAAAGTATGCACTTCTAGTTTCAGAGATTTTGAGTGGTTCTCCCATCTCTCGTAGTAATGTAGGTACTTCTTTAAAGCTTCTCGTGCCTAAAATATTTGTTAAACTTAACACTGTAACTATTAAAAAAAGGTACTTAAAAAGAAATGGCACGTTACCTGAGCATTTACAGATTCATGTGCAATATTAGGATTCTCCTTGTAGCGAGAGCATTCATAGTACTCTGAACCATGGCTTTTCCAATCGCCCAGGCACATCCAGCAAAAGTCATGCTTACAATTATAACATTGCATGTGGTTGCAACCTCCGTTTTTCTCTATGCATATGTGACACTTTGGACAGTCTTTGGTATGTGCACTTATGTAATTTGCAGTTTCGCTATCGTCAGCGCATTTCGTCAACCATTTTTTAATAATTTGACAGTCGGTTGGAGCATGATAATCCATTCCACAGCTAAAAATGTAAATGAGATGTAACAAGAACATTAAAGTAAATTTGAGAATATTACTTGAAGCAAAAGATCGTTTTGCATTGGGAACACACAGATCGCTTAGCTCTAGGTTCGCTGCTGTGAATGACGGCCGAACAGTTTGGACCGGGACAGAACCTCAATTGGGGATGCGACTTGACGTAATCCTGGAAAGTGAACTGCTGGTACTTCTCACGAATATTCGCCTTTGCAAGGCGCTTTAGAACAAAGTCTTCTGGTGCTAGAACTTCGCACTCTCGTGCCATGCAGCTGATGGCGGTCGAAATACCTTGCTCGATTTGAACCTCGAAATGCATCATCCAGCAGTCATTACAGAATATGTGAGCACAGGACAAGCTGTAAAATTTATCGTGAAACTGGGGCGTCACACAAACGGGGCATGTTATGTAGTGGGAATTCGGAACGTTTGTCGAGGTGTTCAGGGGTTTTACTTTCGAGTTTATCAACAAGGTGCTGGCATTGTCATTGTACTTAGAAATTACTTCTGATACTGCCCAATTGTGTGCATGCAGTAGTACCTGTAAAAAAAATTTCTGCATATATCTCTGCTATTAAAATTTTAAGTAAAAAAACTTAAACTCTCTTTATAATAATGTACGATAATAAAAATTTAGTGCAAAAATTTTATCACCTATTGTATTATAATTTAAAAAAATAAGTGCGGTTTAAATCAGGCAATTAATATGTAGTTAGTGTTTCAAAGCAGTTAATATATAACGGACATTAAGATTAGAGTGATTTATTGTAATGTCTTTATTGAGTATTGCTTCATTCAAATGACATCTAATTGTACAAATTAAGATAAGACATATGCAGTTAACACACACACATAAACACACGCATACACACACATAGTAAATGTTATAAGATTCAGTTAAGAAAATAACATTTAAAAGCAAAGAGAAATCAGAGAAAATGTCAACTCTGAGTAAAGATACTCGTAATGCCTCATACCATATTTTTGGAATACATACAAATTGTGAGAATTATTTTTGCAGATTTGGGCAGCGTAAACAAAACTTGATGATTTTAAAAATCTGGCTTTTGGGGCGATTTAGAAAGAAAAAAAATTATAGTAATAGAATTGTAGAACTAAAAGTACTCTATAGAAGATTCACAAATTATCAAATTTATATGTATTTGTAAATGTTGAAAAGCTGACTGGTTATCATTATTAGATATTTTTATTTAATTAGCAAATGCGATGTATGTAACAATGCGATGTATGTCTGTTTGCTGGAGATATCAATATCAATATCCTGGATGAAGAAGATATCATGGCACAAGAATATATCCACTTATTAAATAGTTTGTAATTTGTACAATGTATAAATAAACCGACTAGAGAAACAGCGGACAGTAAAACATGCATTGATCACTTTTTTACAAAAATTAAACTACACCGTAAAGATCATTATCCAATTATTCTTAACATCAACAGCGAACAAAAACAGAAAAGAAAAGAATGTATAAACCAAAACTTATACAAAACAAATAACAGTAAACTTATAAAAATATTAAATAAACAAAGCTGGGAAAATGTTTTATGTCAGAGTGAC
>JAUIMW010002447.1:0-10712 GCA_033557785.1 Enochrus cinctus | reverse complement strand
TCAAACACCATCCGTCGTCACGTATCAATGGAGATATTGCAAGTCGAAGTTTTGCATGCATTTCAATCATAGAGCAGCAGTGAGCCCAAAATTAATAATTTTCTCCTTAATAATTTGTTCTCAGTCACTACTCTCAACAATAATGATACATGTTATTTTAAAACCTTATTTACAGGAATGTGATAGCTTTAAAAATAAAAATTAAAAAGAGTTACTGCTCAACATTTATATGTCAAAGGATCGAGAGTGGACCTTCAGTAATGCAACTTTTAAATGAAATGGAAGAGGAAATAACTTCCATGCTAGGCTTTAGAATATCGGGGCTGGAGTCTCAATTCGATTGTAATGCCTATAAGTATATACATACGTATATTTGATCGAAAATGTTTAAGGGAGAAAAAACAGCTTTACAACTTGAAAACACATCATGGTATTTTCAATATAAAACTTTTTGATTAAATTTAATATAATGAAAACAATATGGTAAAAATTATCCGAATTTTATTTTTAGTAAAAACTGGCAATTTTGAGGAAGAACCACAGATAGTGGTTGAAGAAGCAAACATTTTGATAAATACAAGAGCTGCTGTAGAAGTAAACCAAGATAGTAAGTTACAGAAATATTCATTACTAGCAAACATTTGTTATAAATTCAGAAGACTGAAGCTAGAGTACTGCTAACATGTTTACAGTTGTGATAACCAAAGTTAAGTAGTCTTAGGTATTCACTGAGGTGTCACTGAGGAAAAACGTGGTGACCTGTTCGAAGTACCGGCCAAGTATGTACTTGCCCACTGTGTGTAAAAAGACCTGAAAATGGGTCGAGGGATTGCTGCGAAGTTCCGTCGAAGATTTTCTTGAGAATTTCCTGGCCATCGGAATACAATGGAAACGAATCGAAAATCTAGAAATTCTATCAGCCGGACAGACGCATAGAGTTAGCCGAAGTGAGTTCGGAACGCAAGAAGCCATATAAATATTCACCGCGTTGTGTTTATTATAAATAGTACACAATTTCATTTAGTTTGTTAATTGTAAATAATTAGTGTTAATAGTTCTGAATATACATTTTAATTAAATAAACTCTTTTATTAACCCCACGAACGTAACAATATATTACCTTATACTAGTAAGTATGTTTTTAGACTAAAAAAATGTTTAAGGTAAAAAATTACTGCTACGACAGCTGTCGCCAAATGGTATTTGGTAGAAGCTACAAATACTGAACAAAACAATAAGAGGATAGAAAAGAAACATCAATTAAAAATGAAAAATGAAAATGAGATTCATGAATTAGACATGAAATATCGAAACGAACAGTTACATCAGCTAAAGAAAAAAATGACGAAGAAATACATCGCCAACGATTGAATAAGAACTCGATTTTGAATTGCATAAAAAAGACAAATTTCCAAGATTTATTTCGCATTTTATGTTAGCACTAATGTTTTTTATAAATTATTTTCAACTAAACCATGATTCAATTGAGAAGAAGATGAAGTTGAAATTGAGGATGAAATTGAAAATGCCAATAATTGTAAAAAGGAAAAAGAATTGAAGCTTTGCTTCCAGTAGCATTTGATACAAAAATATTTCAAAACTATTAACAAGTACAGATTTTTATGCTGAGTGGCTTAAATGCAAGCCCACTTCACCAAAAGGAAAAACACTATTTTACCTTAAGAATATAGATTATAAATAAACTATCATTTAAAAAATGATGGTACAGTATTAAAAATATAAAAAGAAAGAGAGATAAACAGCTACCTAGAAATAAAAAGGAAAGAGTGGAAAAATACCGAGAGAGACCATGATATAAAACTAGCCAATGGGGTGCAGTACTGCTATTAAACGACCAAATATTTGATAGTTTACTAATGGTAGTTTAAGTAACCCTTAAGTGTCTCTTTAATTATTTTAGATCATTAATTAAAACACTCATGCTACTTATGATAGTACATCTCTGATCATATTATAGTATCAGATTCAAATCTTGTTGCCTCTGCCACTGTAGTGGGTCCTCTTGGCATCTCCGATAATTGTATAGCTACCTTTCGCGATTTTGTTGTCAATGAGGTGGATTTTCTGTACGATAAACTATTGCTTGGATTCAACCTACAAGCCCCATTAGACATTGATGCGCATAA
This sequence comes from Enochrus cinctus, assembly GCA_033557785.1. Classification (NCBI taxonomy): domain Eukaryota; kingdom Metazoa; phylum Arthropoda; class Insecta; order Coleoptera; family Hydrophilidae; genus Enochrus; species Enochrus cinctus. Next base: position 8,565 of record JAUIMW010002447.1, on the reverse strand, counting down.
GGGACAGGACTTTCATGTCTGCGAGGCGGACGGTAGTCGAGGGTGCCTGGAGCTATTGTAGGTCACTCGGAGGCTTAATTTTTTGAGCATGTACTGACAACACCAGCCGGATTCTGGGAAAACTGAATAATTTAAATACCAGTAACAAATGACCTGCTGGTTTGCTACAAAGGCTTTGTGGTCTCAATTTGCTGAATTGAAGTTTCAATGATTACTCCTTTGGGCAAATAATAATATAATAATTAATAACTACATTTATTCTAGCTGTTTCTAATTACTATTTTTAATATATTGAATTGCAAATTTTGTGCTCTTATTGAGATTATTGCTATAGAATGCTTTAAATCAAGGGAAACATATACACGTATGGGAAAAAATGTCAATGACGTAAAAAATGTATATATGTTGTTCGAAGAGATTATTAAATAAAGTAAACGTTCTGAAAAGACTTTCTACTGCGAGGTGTAGACAGAAAATCCATAAACTGTGACACGAAACGTGAGAAACCAAAAGCATTTATAACACCACCAAGAGCGAGTGCTGAAGAAAAAAAAATTTCGTTTATATGTATAATTCATCGATTTAATAATCCGATATATGGAAAATTAAAATCGTTAAGATCATGCGTGAGCTCCAAAATTACAATTTTATTTTATTTGTGAATTCGTTTTCGATACCCTTATGTAAACCAATAGGTATTAATTAAAAAACGTTACGTATGCACAGGGAATTGATAATCCTACTGTAATCCACGTAAAAAATAATGCAAAAAAATCGATTTCCAACATGCAATTGCATTTTAGTGCAGCAGTACAAACAGCTAAAATGAGGCTTTGAGTGAAAATCAAAGTAAATTCCCGACAAATCTCAACACCAATTCCAAATACGATTCGTGTCATCGTTAATGATCGGCACGCACATTAAAGAGGGCGCTACGCTGTTCATACATCCTTCCTGTAGGAACGAATACGTGCAGTGCAATCTATATCAAAGACTGCCTAGCACTCCCTCAACTAAATCTTGATTAAACTATTGACGTAGTCAGAAATACAAAGTGAGTTTGCTCGGAGCTATGTAGTCTAATAAATGGCTTAGATAAAACACATGGCATTTAAGAAAATCAGCAATTTAGCATAATAAATTTATTTATTTGTGATTTGATTATATTTTGATTTAAGGATTATTATTAAATATATGAGCAGTAAAAATATCAAAAACGCAGAAAAACATGAGAAATTTTCGACAATATATTTCTCCCCTTCATACGAAAAAAGTTGCTCATATACTACTCGTTGTGATTGTTGTAGTTTCTATGTACAATCTACGGCAGCAAAAAAAAACAAATATCTTTACTTACTGAAAATACTTCCACCCGTCATACCTGGGAAAAAAAGAAATAGCATTATTATTACCATTGTATTCCGCAGACTCATGATTGAACATTTTGAATTCATACATGAAATATTCATTTTCGTTTGCTAAAAATGATTTGTGTTCCTACGACTCGGCGATAAATTGGATTGAAAATTTATTGTGTGTTTGCAATCTTGTACGAAATAACTTCGTACGAAAGAGCGAATATTAATACTGCATCGGGGTTTCCTAATAAATCTCTGTTAGCTTGTCATATTGATTATTCTTACTTTTTAACTTTTTACAAATTTTCACATCAAAAAAACGCCAAAGAACTTTCCTTATATAAGCGCAAGCAGAATCCCATATGATATATTGTACCTCAAATCGATTCAAAAAAACTTTTTTTATGAATTTTAAAATTGTAAATTGGTTTAAAATAGATCTATCAAATAACGAAATCAAGAGGAGTAAATTGTGTATTTACATTTAGCTTGGAAGTTCATAAATTTAATGGAGAATCTTCCACAATTTAATAAAATATTTGTCATCAGCAAACAATCGTCAATTTTATTTAACTTCCGGGTGTCAATTGGTTTTTAGGGAAAAGTGTATGTGCAGGGAGGGTTGAGCATACAAAGCGGAATTTCCCTGTTAATATCGGGACAAGCTCATAAATGTGGGGTCGGTTCGCATTACAAGCCCTGTGCAAATCAACTGGGTTTGCCACTGTAAATACAGATACGTACTCGGGACACATGGAGCATAGTATGCTCGTATAAAACCTGCAAATATAGTCTGCAAGCCGAGTTCATAAAACGATGTTATGTGCAACGTCGCAGCGTATTATTCGTTGAATGGTCATTGCTGCAACCGTATAACGTGTTATATTCTAACATAAAAAGCTTTACAGGTAACATGTAACTTTCATATGCGGATTGAATCAGAGATCTCTTGAGCTCTTTTCTGTTTTAGATGGATATTTTATTTCGGAAAAATGTAGGACAAAGAGTCCTTGTGACAAAGTTATTTGATTCTGTAACATTGTTTGTATTACACACAATATAGTGTGTGTGAGTGACCCCGTGGAACTTTATTAGAATGAAAGGAAGTTTTCTACTGATTGCTTAAATATATCAAAAACTTTAGTGAAAAATGTCTAGAGCAACTAAATATATTTAAAACAGGGCCATGGTAATTTAATTATTCTTCCGAAGCGTTTAATCTAATTTATTCACCTTATCGCCTGTCTTGTACCCTCTTATTACGGCTTTAATCCATTACAAGATTAATAAATGTAAGCCCTTTAGAACGAAACTTTAGAAAAGTTTCCTTTTATTATTCAATAAACTCCCCTCACGTGTCAGTTAGTGTTAATAAACCATCCACACATTGATCGCATATCTTTTGAGCTGCCTCACGCTTTGGAGATAAAGTTGGCCTCTTTCGTGTTAAAAAAAGGAAGAGAAAACTTGCATTATCAATTTATAATAAGAATCAATCATATTTATGTATTTCTTAGTACTAAAGGGCGTTGCGATCGATAGATTTTCAGATACACTCCTTGTAGCCCTAAAAATGTTTACGAGTCAAAATCAATGGAATAGTGTTTCAGTATTTAGTGTACTACTACTATATAGTTTTCATAGTCAAGTTTAGTTTAGTAGTTTTCTGAATTGTTTTGCTTTTAAGATCATTAAGAAAATTTACCGAAAAAAATCAAACAAAAAGTTAGAATAATGTTCTTATAACAATGCATTCCATTAAATAATAAGACATATATCAGTCTAGCAGAACTTAAGGATGATGTAAGGCTCATATCCCCGAAGAATGCGTATTCTACACACATTCATCCATTTGAATAGAAATGGAAAAAAGATGCAGTTTGAAGTTTAAAAAGAGAAAATGAATACTAGTACCTACTTAATTTTAAGATTAAGGATATAAGAATACTAAATATCGTGAAGGATTTATATCAGCTGCTATATCTAAACACTCGGGTAGGTGATGAGACACCCAAAGTTTTATCAAATGCTGTTTATTGGTTAAGAAATAGGGAGATACCGTCGTCATGGAACAACGACAAGATAATTCATCCAATTACATTTTTTTGTTTTGAAATAAATACAGGACCTTCACAGGTCCTTCTCATTATCGAGCGATTAGATTTAAACAAACTCAAACAAATAAAAGTATCAAAAAGATCTTTAAATATCAATCAGAAATACATTGGTGATAGTGCACCTGGAGGACATTCCATGTCTACCAAGTCCCCTGGTGTCCTTTTTTCATGCTATTTTTATTCAATTTCAACTCCTTTGTACTGATTTTTCCAAATAAAAGTAGGAACACAAGGAGATCTGGAGGATCACATTTTGTACTGTATCTAAAAGTAATCACTCTTCTTTGCTCTGTGATCATAAGCCTTTACATCTGTTCTTTTCAATATTAGATTTCTCTTTATTTACATATAGTAATTTCTTTTTATAATGTTATATTAATAAAAACTTTTCTTAAACACGTTCTTATACTTTGATTTGCTTCGCTCATCTCCTAATCAAATAAGAAAGTAGTGAACCACCAATATTTCAAAGTGTAATGAGCTAGAGATTTTTATTTTAGGACGTAATTCCTTTCTGACATTATTTAGTCGTTATCTTTAAAAATAAAATAAGTAGTTATATTATGTATAATGTAAACCGTGACTAAATAAGATTTAATGCAATATCAAAATATGGTATAAAAATCAGAAGTTCTCCGCATTAACATCCTACAGTTATGTATAAAAATTATGTTTTGCTAGAGTATTTTTTGTCCTGCAATTTACTTCAAAATTTCAACTCTAACTGTGAACTTGCGCTTTCTATTTTTCGTATTAATTCCTTTTTTTATAAAGTGATTTTTGATGTATCATATATCCTTATTGGCACTTTTGCTTTAAATAGATTAATCTGATTGCTGTCCTATGTTGGCTTTGCCAGTTTATTATTATTTATTTTCTGCGTACCCAGCACTTGGAGTTTTGCAGCGGCTTAGTTTTCCCAACTGATTTTGTGTATCATGGGTTATTATGGGATTATTTGGGGTTAAGAACTATCTCCTGTTTAGGTAGCAGTGTTTTGTCATATTCGTTAGTCTTGTCATTACTTACATTTTTTTTAATTAATGTTCTAGATATAATTAATCCATTACTTATGTACTGACTTTACTTACCTTGGCATGCTTAGAGTTTAGTTATGTTTTAGTTTTAGTTATTGTTGATATTTTGTTGGACATTACTTGGGTTTTATATTGATATCATTAGAATGGTATGGTTTCAAGTACACTATGTGTTTTATACCTCATTATATTATAGATAGAGCGTATGACACCTTTTATACAATCTCTTACGCAGTCAGTGAGCTGCTCCTGTGGCCATATTAATTAGCCATTGTATAAATGTATTTACACACGTTAGTTTTCATATAACATAACGAGCATGCGGTGCACCGTCTTCAGACCTACCTTGCTTGCACTTGCTCTTATTTTTTCATAGTGGCTTTTTTATTTGCTTCTGTTTGGCTAGGACTTTCCACCCCGGGTCTTTTTACCTCCCCGTTGCTGCGTGAGAGTTATCTTCTCCTTATTGGTTCTACTAGTTACTATCTGAGTTAGAAATCTTAAGCCTTAGTTCCTAAGATGACTACCTAAATTTCATGAAGTTTGCTCATTTAAATGTAATATCACTTATTGCTCACTTTGCAAGTTTCCGATAATTGATCACTGAAAAACATTATGATTGCTTTGGAATTACCGAGTCATGGCTTGGCCCAGACTCTGCTGTTGATAATGTTTTCATTCCTGGATACTGTCTTCATCATGTTCCGAGTCATTAAATTTAACTTCATCTATAAGATAAGATAAGATATAGCTTTATTTGAGAAGTACATACGAGTCAAAAAATAACGATGTTTTTGATTGCCTTCTTGAAGTCCTTAGAATTGAGCTTTCTTATTTGGCTTGGTAGCTTGTTGTCAACTTTATCCCTAGATGGTTGGTGGAGTGATCGTTTCCTCTTCTATTTTCATGGCTATGGTAATATGAATTCTTTGGAAAATTATTTTGGTTTTGATGTACATACATTAATGAGGTAAGTATGAAGAAAGATGGTAATGTCAAAATGTTTGTCTTTTTAAAGAGTGGCTTACAAGTGTTGCGCCAATGTGCCCCTTCCGATATTCGTATTGCTTTTTTTACAAAATAAAGATAGACTCCATTTCTGGTAATACTCTCCAAATGAGAATTCCATAACTTGCAATGGTATGAAAGTCACTATGGTAAGCTGTTTTTGTAGCCTCATACGATGTATTATTTTTAATTACTTTAAAATTTATTCCTTAACTCCGTGATGTGGTTTTCCCATGTTAATGTTTCTGATAGTTGAATACCAATGATGTTTTGTAGTAAATAGTGTTAAAATTTGAATTTTCTCTGTATTCTTTGCAGAAGAATTTTGTGGCTCACAGAGTCGAAGGTTCTGCTCAGGACGCAAAAAATCACCTGAGTGTACTCCATTTTGTAAAAGGCATTTAATATATCTTACAGGACCTCCGCTAATGCTGTAATGGACTTGTTTGTTCTGTAGCCATTCTTTTTTCACCTTTGAAACCACTGGTAAGTATTGATAGCAGCTGATAAGAGTTACATTGGTTTGCTTCTCCTTTTTTATATATTGGTATAACTCTCGCTTTCTTTTGGAGTGTTGGAAATGTTCCTTCATTGAAACATTTGTTTATTAAGTAGCACAAAGGTACACTAATATTTTCATATATTTGTTTTAACAGGCTCGATGATAAGTCGTATATGTTTTTGTAGTTTTTGTCTTTTAGATTCTTTATAATTTTTATTCCATTAATGGTTTTCCGATTGTAATATAATATGAATCAAAATCGTTTGCTGTCAGTTTAGTTGTTATTTCTTTTATTCTTACCCTTCTAACGTCTGACCGTATCCCAAGTTTTTTTCGGCTTTTTGCTGTTTATTGAACTTTTTTTCTTTATCAACTTCATTATATTTTACTTTTAATTTCTTAGCTTCTAAGAGATGATATTTTTTGTTGCCACTATTATGGTATATAATGCATCTAGTTGACTTTTAATTCTCTGTAGTGCTTTACTATTTATATGATAATGCTGTTGAATCGTGCTTTTTTTATATCTATTGGACAAGTTGTGTGTAATCTTTTTATTAAACATTCATGGAAAACATTATAGGCCTCTTCTGCTGTCAATTCGGAATTATAGATAATATTCCAGTCGATTGCGTCTAGATAAATTTTAAATTACAATATTTTTCTTTTTTTCAGGTTTTATTGAAGCGACCCTGCGTAAGTTTCAGAAGGAATATTGAAGAAGATATTGTCAATACATGTTTGGGAGAGAGTAGTTATTCTGGATGGCTCGTTGAATGCTGAATGTAGCCCGTTTTGTACAATTCCATTTCTTCCAGTAAATCCTTTATAGCACTTGTATTTTGTAGAATGTTGATGTTATAGTCTCCAATAAAGAAAATATTATATTTTTTGTATGTTTTTGTTAGTTTTTCTAGCATTTTATTTGCCTTTTCGAGGAACAACTCTTCAGATCCTTGTGGTGACCTATAGACTGCTACAACTATTGAATGTATTTCTGGTAATCCAATTCCACACATTTCTACTTCCTTTCCAACGCTGTACTTACCAACTTTAATAGGTTTTGACAACATTGTCTGTTTAGTTATTATTGCCACTCCTCCATGAATGTTCCAATATGCATACAACATCTGGGTTCCAATTTTGAAGTACTAGATTTATTCTGTTTATTTTGTTGGGTACATATTGTACATTTGCATTTAAGATCGTAAGGTTATTTTTTTTGTTTTATTTCTCGGTTGTTCTTGTTGTTTCCATTGTTCTTGTATTGATTTTAATATTTTTGGTCTCTCGAGATTTCAACTCTCTTAAACCAAGAATTAGGATTATTTTAAACTCATATCTGCGCTAGTTTTAAAAGAGTATTTTGGATTTAGGTACTTTCTTTTGTATAGTTACGGCTTTTAAGGCGTCATAGTTTGATGCGAGTGTTCCTCTTATTGTGACATTTTTATTTGATCCCTATTTTCTTTTTCTAACTTCTGTCCACTCTGTTTTCCTCTTCCAGGTTTATTATTTCTTTTAATTTGCCGCTGTTTTTGCTTTTAGCACTGAGGAAGATAAATCTTTTACACAAATTCTTTCTTTATCGTACTCATTTCTGTTTTTCTCCTGCCTTCATCTAGCTTTGGGTTAGTTTGTTTTACATTTTTTTGGTAAATGGAATAAGTCCTTTGAAGATTTATAGCGATTTTCCTGCTTCAATTTGTCCTTCAATGGTAGGTTATTTTCTGTTAAAATGTTGTTTTTACTACTTCCACTTATCCTTCCATTTGGAAAACTGCGATTGTCACTCCTATTGCCAAAAATCAAAAACAAAGGAGTTTAGCGATCTATGACCGATAAATAAACTTCCTAATCTGAATAAATTTTGTGAAAAAATAATGGCCCCTCAATTGAAACAACATCTAAGTACAATATATTACAGTCTAATCAGTCGGAGTTTCGTTCTGGACACGGCTACTTCACAGCCCTCTTAGGCGTCCTGATGACAGCCTTAATATATCTGTTTAATATATCTGTTTATTATTGATCAGTGCCAAAAAAAATTACATTGTTTACAACGTTACATGGAATTACCAATAATACAACACCAATCAATCAATGAGGAGACAGGTGCAGATTGACCGCAAGCGGTCATTTGGTAGACATACCTGTCCCCCTTAATGCATAATAAAGCCAATAAAGAGAGCAAAAAAATATATATAGTTAAAATAAGACCCTAAAAATTAAAAAACAAGTAAGCTTGAAATTATATAACATAAACGCAAAAACACTAAAAAAAAATATAAATTTAAGAATAACAATATATTATATTTTATTATATTCAACCGCAAGCGAAGCAGGCAAATGCGCAATCCCCAAAGAAAAAAAAGTAAATAATAACTTTCAACATCCCATGTCACAAGCGCAGTTTCTCCTCTCGTATGAAGGTTGTTACATGTTTTTTAAAAGCAGGCAATTATTGAGTTTTAAACTGGGAGGGAATTCTATTATAAACCGAAGCAATAGAGTACGACCAAGAGCGTTTAAATAATTCTAGA
>JAUIMW010002446.1:0-10713 GCA_033557785.1 Enochrus cinctus | reverse complement strand
AATAAACAAAGGAGCACAACCTTCAAAAAAACGTATAAAACAATTTTTACAAAATGTACACATCTAAAGGCAATGAACTCCAAAAAGGGGTCAACGCAACAAAGCCAGGTCCAATAACTTCCATTAGGCAAGCCAAAAAAGTGGGCCATACTCTAGAGACATATCGAGGGCAGAGCAGCATGATCGAATAATATTTTTTGTTTCTCTCGCGCTCGCTAGACAAGTATTCCAAAATAAATTGCGAAAGCTCCTCGAAAAACAGGGCCAAGACGCCCGAGATGCGTTTTATTAACAACATACAAAAGAAATCACAAAGAAAAAGTTTATTAAATATTAATATTGGCGCTCACTGGTGACCTAAATTGCGGGTAAAGTAAAATTTGTCCGAACCGAGTTCAACGAACTTCCCGCTGCACGTAGACTTGTAGTATAGTTGGCTGTATTGAACGGTACAAAATTTACGCGAAATTAAGTGTGTCAGGCCCAGTGTGCGTCACTCTGGAGAGGAGTCGTTAAGAGTTTTGTAAGGTTCGGGCTGGACATGTACGAAAAAATTTTCGCAAAATTCGCTGTGACAAAAGGAGTTTTCGGTGTGATGAAACTAGCGGCGTCCTCGTCGCGCGCGCTCAAACTCCGTACGAGCTAGACAAGGAGGAACAACTCTCACTTTCACAGAGAGCTGGCCTCGCAGCAGCACTTCGGTGGGTGAATAACCGGGATTTGGGTCAGATTGCAAACTGGTGCTCTAACCAACAAACTGAGTTCAGTGTTCTCTGCGATACTGAACGTATTGGACGTATACTTAATCGTAATACTACCATAATTTCCATATATACATAGTTGTACAAATGTGCTGTTACCTAATAACATAACCTAAAACTCGAGTGCGATTTTCAATTGGAATATAAAGTTTTTGAGTGTTTTTTTAAAATGATGGCAGTGCTACCTTGTTCGGACTCTCATACCAGTTTACCAGTTGATAAAAAAGATTGTGGGTACCACTTGGATGATAGCAGTTCGGGTTGCGAAAGTGATTGTGATTGCGATTGCTCAAATAAGGATTGTTCTTCGCAGGGCTTCTTCAGGAGGAGCATACAGCAAAAGATCCAGTACAGGCCTTGCACCAAAAACCAACAGTGTTCAATATTGAGGATCAACAGGAATAGATGCCAGTACTGCAGGTTAAAGAAATGCATAGCCGTTGGGATGAGTCGAGACGGTAAGTTCCTTTATGTTTCATTCTAGCTTAAAAGTTGGTGCACCTCAAGGCCCGCCGATGTGCCATATTAGACTCTTGCACAAAGTAAACCAATTTTCCTAGCACTTGGCACCGAGAGATTGCCATTACATTGTAAAAATTACTCTCAGATTTAACTGTCGACTAGCGCTGATGTACCTCCAAAATAATGTCACTAAAGCAAGCCTTGAGAAGCACCAACATTTTTTATAGTAATTTTCGTTTCTGAGTCAAAAACCAAATTTTTATCACCAAGCACCTTAGATAAGATAGCTTAATGAGGTTATTAACCCAGAGCTATTTGGGTATTGCCAAAAATTCTTCGAGTATTGAAGCAGTTTATCTATCAAAAGTAATCGAATGCAGTTCAAAAGCTATGCGAAGTTAAGAACGCACAATTTGCCCGCGAAAGCATACTTAAGAAGTCAAAGACCTACCGCAAACCCATGTCGTCACTTAGCTTTCTACAAAATAAGATAATAGAAACTTTCACTGGGTTTGATGAAGTAATTGCGAATAATTCTAATTCATACGTTTTGCATGCTTAAAAAAGCGAAAGTTTTTGTTTTTTCCTAAAATAGTGCACTTTTTGATCTTGAAAAATTTGGCGCCACCAAAGAAAAAAATATTTTGAGACATCCACGCATTGAAATTTAGGCTTAAAAACTAAAATACATATTTAATAATTGTTTTTTTTTTGTTTGAAAAAGAAAAGGCGGAAGCGCCAAAATTTAACAATGCACAAAAGTGACGTTTTGCTGACAACTGTCAACAGGCATTGTTGCTTCGCATTGTTGCGCGAAGAAACCCGAAGGCCGCCGAACGCGCGGTGCGCGCGTATGGAATTTCCATTTTGCGTAAACTGGAGCGGGTGAACGACCTGCAAAACGTAACGGCATACTCTCTGTGTTCGAGAAAGTTCAGCTGGAGTTGAATGACCCCTCGCCAACAATACTGGGTCAATCGAACCTCTAGCTCTTGCCACCTCCAACGATCTGACAATTCCAGCGGTGGCACTACACACATTCGAAAGTCCCGAGCCAACGTACTACTCTATCAACTTGCATAATTTTGCATCTACGGTGCTCCAATGGTGTTGAGGTCACCCAGTGTTTGAACCCTAGATCATTGTGCTACATCCAAGGGAGCCCCACCATCGACCACTTTTACTCGGGTACTTGGTTTACGCAATCCACGCGGCCAACTCGGATGAAATTGTGAAATCTGAAATTCTCACACGGCCAAATCACTTTTACTTGCAATTGCTGGATCAATTAATAGAAAGTTTTGCTCGTTGTAGGTGAAGACTTTTTTTACTTGAAAAATGTTTGTTTTCTATTTGACGACAGTTTCATTTCCTTCTTTGTTTTTGCACAATTATTTGGTTTTTTTGGATTTGGTGTCTGGTACTTCCAGACCCAAATTTCACTTCACATTTGGCTTGATGTGCCTTGGACAACAATTAATTGTTTCTAATTCGGCATGACCCAAACTTAGATTTTTTTTCCTTAAAAATTACCTCGTATATTATTTGTTTACTGCTATCCATATTAACTAACGCTTTATATTATTATATATTAGATAAATATTATATTATTTTTTTTGTAAGTAAATTAGTGACAATGGCAATTTAGTAATAATTTTTTAAATTTCCTTAAATATATTGTAAATAAGGTGAATTTTATGAAAAGTCTAGAAATTGTCAGATTGTATTAGAATTGAAAAAAAAAACAATTAAAAATTGATCCATTCCCATATAACTCTTAAGTTATTATTGCTTAAAGAGTGCTTTGAAACCGAAGCACATCCGGGATATACCTATGCGCCAGCCGCTAGATTTAAATCAGCTCCTGTTACGAAAATTGGGTTATCGGGTTGGTAGTGACGCCTAGCGCCGCGACGCCGAACGACGGCGTCCCCAGAGAGGCGCTTGCGCCACGACCTTTGCCCGGACACGCATGTACGGGTCAACAGCCCACACAAATAACACAAAATACCGCATAAATCAATACGATAAACAAACATTTTCCCCCTATTTTATAAAGTCTTTAAACAACAATCTTATCTTTTGTTATGGCTGTATTTCTCTCCATTCGCATAAGTACGCACAAAACAATTTAAAAATTAACTTGAGTTCGTAACAACATTGCCAATATAAGTACTAAATTAAGTTTATTAAATATATGGCTAATACGCATATATTAGGGAAAAAAAGTATTAGTAGACACAAAATGCAAAAAAAAATAATAAATTTTAATTGCGCCACCAACTCTACGCGAATTAGTGCATAATATTTGCCAAATCTGCAAATGCGCGCGGTTTGGAGTAGGCCGGGATAAAAAGGGCACAGCGCGTTTATAATCGCGGAGGCCTTGAGATAAGAGATTTAATGAGCTCGCGGCTTGTGCGAGAGCGCGCGGGTGGGGGGCCGCGCGCGCGACCTTCAAAGCACTCGACGCCCTGGACAGCGCAACGCGGTACGTTGTTAGCTTCGCGCGACGCGGCTCAAGTTCAAGGTTAAAAGAGGGGAATATCTCGCGTTGTTGTCGGCGCTGGCGGTGGTGGGGACCGATGAGGGGGGATCCCGTGGCCGTGGGCGCGCGAACGACGTGTTCGCGCCACTATACTGTTCAAAACCTCGGTCGGGAATGCTAGCTAGCGCGATCCGCAGCCCGATCTTTCGGAGCTCTCGTACTCATGTGGTGAGTAGTGAAAGTGATAACAATATAGTGAACGACAACATGGGGGAAGAATTACCCATTTTAAAAGGAATACTGAATGGTGTCGTCAAATATCATAACGCACGTATGTGTCATTTAGTGTTTTTTTAACCCTTGCTAAGTGTTTCTCTAAGTGTTGCCAATTTTGTTTTTGTGCCCAAAGTTTTCTTATAAACACGTGACAACCCAGGCAAACTACCAAAATTAATAAAATCACTCCATGTACGAAATTTACTGAAATTAGAAAAATAAATAAATAAGGGGTGAATGCTCAAAGTTCAAAAAATTAGATTAAAAAAAATACCCAAAATATAAAAATAAAAATTAAGATAAAATAACCAAAAAAGTAAAAAAAAACTCCCAAAATTATTTAAAAAAATTGAAAAATGTAAGCCCAATTTTTTGGAAGTAATTCTCCAAAATTTCTAACAATTAAATTTTTAATTGCGGCGCTCAATGGTCCGCGTCAAATTTCAAAGAAAAAAGTGAAATTAATCGACTTTCTTTTTGACATCAACTTGACCTACCAACACTTTCATTATTCGTGAAAGCAAGCGCAAGTTTCTCCTTTTAGATTATACTGCATAGATACAATTTTACAAATGAATTATTACACTTTCTCTGGTATTAAGCGCGAGGGTAACGATCTTAAGACTTGTTTACAAATGGGTGGGACTTAATGGAGCAGATGTATCACATATGGTAGGCACGCGAGCGTTCAACGACCAGGTGTAAGGGCTCTTGGCCTATTTACATGTCTGATAATGTCCACAAACAAACATTTTAACCACCAATTTTTTTTCCAAATAACTATTTTAATCTAAACAATGTACTTATAGCCCTTTTCTTCTTGTTACAGCCGTAAGATTTGGGCGGGTGCCCAAGCGAGAAAAAGCCAGAATTTTGGCGGCAATGCAGCAAAGCTGCAGCAGCCGTTCTCTAGAAAAGGCAGTTTCAGCTGAATTGGAAGATGACCAGAGGCTTTTGGCCACTGTCGTCAGGGCGCACATTGACACCTGCGACTTTACCAGAGATAAGGTTGAACCCATGCTGGCAAGAGCTAGGGAACAACCCTCTTACACAGCGTGTCCTCCTACTTTGGTAAGTACATCTCAATCTTACTAAAACAAACAAAAAAAAACACCAATCCTTTCGGCATTTTCTTCACACCATCATACCATATCTACCAACCAAGCAGACTGTCATGCTTGACAACTTTTTGGGACATTTTCGTTTTCAACTTAACATACCAGCCGGAAATGGAAGCCGCCGGGTCACCGGAGATATCATTTACCAGTTAGCCTTTATCCGCAACGCAGCGGTTATGGAAGCCAACGAACGGAAAGAACTAGAGCAGAATGAACCCCAAACAAAAGACCAACGGCACGGCACGGGGCCAGACCGGGTGACCTTGCGGTTGGGGGGATAGGAGACGGAAGCACCCAAGGTTTTGCGTCTCTTTCCCCAAGTTAGTTTTATCGCATTACCAAGGTCAGTTTCGGCAAAAATTATTTAGTTTCTGCGTCACTTGGAGGGCAAAAGATGACACTTGCGAAAGGACGTCCAGATTTTTCTCTCACTGTCTCCTTTCAAAAACTCTCTCCGTCCTTTTCAGAAAGCGCGGCGGAGAAACAAGGAAGTAGCCGGCAGTGCGCCTGCGACTTTGTTAAAATAGAATCTTGAACGGCCGCGCTAGACGCGGCCAAAGACCTTGAATAATAACGATACTTTACGGGAGTCGTATTGATCGCGATACTCTATGACCTTGGAACACGTCCCAGTAAAGGTCATCTCCGTTCTGATTTTAGCTAGTGCGAAGCATCTGCCATCTTTACAATTGCGACGCAATTCCAACTTTTGACATAGGCAAAATATTGCAAAGGACCTCATGACCTCACATTACACAATTTACACAACTCTAAGAAAACAAACATCTAATACTTGCTTTTTTATTCCAGGCTTGTCCGTTAAATCCAAACCCACAACCACTCTCAGGCCAGCAGGAGCTTCTACAAGACTTCTCCAAGCGTTTTTCACCAGCTATTCGCGGAGTTGTCGAATTCGCAAAACGCATCCCGGGTTTCGCACTCCTCGCGCAGGACGATCAAGTTACATTGTTGAAAGCTGGTGTTTTTGAGGTGCTATTAGTTCGTTTGGCGTGCATGTTCGACTCTCAAACGGCAAGTATGATTTGTTTGAATGGACAAGTGTTAAAACGTGAATCTATCCACAACAGTTCTAATGCTCGTTTCCTTATGGACTCTATGTTTGATTTTGCGGAAAGAATGAATAGTTTACGCCTATCAGACGCGGAAATTGGACTATTTTGTTCGGTAGTAGTGATCGCCGCCGACAGACCTGGACTCAGGAACACGGAACTCATCGAAAAAATGCACAATAAGTTGAAAGCGGCACTCCAAGCCGTTGTGAACCAGAACCATCCTGGTCAACAAGACATCCTTCACGATTTGATGAAGAAAGTTCCTGATTTAAGAACCCTTAACACTCTTCATTCCGAAAAGTTATTAGCTTACAAAATGACGGAGCAGCAACAGATGATGCAACAACAACAGCAGTTCTGGGGATCTCCTTCTGAAGAAGACAGCAAAAGTCCAGCTGGATCCACGTGGTCCTCTTCTTCAGACGTGACCATGGATGAAGCCAAGAGTCCTTTGGGTTCCGTTTCAAGCACGGAAAGCATGTGCTCCAACGAAATGGTTTCCGTCAATGGTTACGACCACCAGAATGTCATGCATCATATAAGCCCAAATGTAGCAAACGCTCCTCTCCTAGCGGCCACTCTCGCTGGAGGTGTCTGCCCGCACAGGCACAGAGCTAATTCCGGCTCGACTTCCTCTTCAGGAGACGACGAATTAGCAGCAACATCCCATCTCATCAACAACGGCCTAACCATTACACCAGTGACACGGCCGCACATCTCCCACCCTCGATTCAGAAAACTTGACTCCCCCAGTGACTCCGGAATAGAATCCGGAACAGAAAAACTCGACAAACCAAGTGCACCCACCTCTTTATGCTCCAGCCCCAGATCTTCTGTCGAAGACCAACATATCGTCGAAGACATGCCAGTCTTAAAAAGGGTCCTTCAAGCTCCTCCATTATACGACACTAACTCTCTAATGGACGAAGCCTACAAGCCCCACAAGAAATTCCGCGCCCTCAGAAACAAAGACACCGCGGAAGCCGAACCTCTCGTAGTTTCTTCACCTCCAGTGCAATCCCAACTCCACATGCAACTTACCCAACCATCATCACTCTCCAGTACCCATTCAACACTAGCAAAATCCTTAATGGAGGGTCCCAGAATGACCGCCGAACAAATGAAAAGGACGGACATCATCCACAACTACATCATGCGAGCGGATAACACCACTTCACCCCACGTCTCAGCCGCTCCGACAGCATGTCCATACTCAAAAAACTCGAACCTCCTCCAACCAGCCTGGGCGACAAGTGTTATAACCACGACATCTCGCCAACCTCATATTATGAGTACAAGTGTTACACCCCCGCCCTCTCAAAATGATGCTTACTCCCGCCTTTACCTCCATCCGCAGCAGTCCCCTCATTCGACATCACCTGCACCTCCTCAATCCCGATCACCCGCCACAATATGTCGATCTCCAGTCACCTCCCCAAATTCAACCATAGTCACCCCCAACACAAAAATGGTGGAACTCCAGTTGGACATTGCGGACTCGCAGCAACCTTTAAACCTATCGAAAAAATCACCGAGTCCGTCTCCGCGGCCGCACGTGGTGAAATTAGAGGTGTAAACTGTATATATTTTGTAAATAAGATATAGACAAAATTAGTACAAAATTTGAAGTGAGTGCCCATCAGGAACGTTTAAATATTTTGTACAAAGAGAAATTTTGAAAAAAAAAGAACTTTAGTGGTGCCACTTTAAGATGCGTATTATAAACCAAATAATTTATTACTGTATATTCAAAATATATGTTTAAAAATTGTGTGAAGACCTAATTATGTCAGTAGCTATTAGTTGTCCCCCTTTTTCTCATGTCAAATGTAAAATATTTCGCCATTTACCAGTGAGTTGGGTGTCTTCTTTTTACTTGTACATAGTGGACCAACCCTAAAACGGAAGGCACCCCACCACAAAATTTCATATGTTTAAAAATATAAAACAAAAACTGTTAGTTTTAAGATTGAGAATACAATCACTAATTTAATGGCTATTGTATAATATCTATGAATTTTTGAATGAAAAAGCTGACATAAGCACCAATCCTATCTAGATTTATAATTATTAAGTAATTAATTTAATATATATGTGATAAATTTCTTTGTAGAACATTTTGTGTATAAAATTTAATGTTGCGTATCTGAGTTTGTAAAAAAGAGACTCGTTATCATCTTTTCATCGTCATTATTTGCGTGTTTTATCACCACCATTTATCATTTAGTTTGTAGTGAGTTGTAAAAGGAACGCTAGACTGAAGGAGGTAGGCCGAAACGTTGAATAAAAACTTTTGAAATTGCGGGAAGCGCCTGGACTTTCTGTTGGTAATAATTTTTGAAAAAAGTAAGAACTCGGTTCTGCCTCCTACTTTTGGTCCTTTTTGGCTCTCATTGAGACGTGTTTGTTGTTTCTGACCTCATACATCGCTCATCTTCAGTGCAGTGTGTATTAATAATTATAAATATGAATAATTGTTATATTGTACCCTCTCAGAATATGATTGTTTCATCTGGTAGAAATCATAAAATAATAAAACTATAAGCAACTTGTGAGCCCCTTTCTGAGTTTTTGGGCGGAAATTTTTAGTGCTTGTTGCATATAGTTTCCAATATATTATGTATGTACACTTTTTGTAAATTTGGAGCCGATTTGAGAATGTCAGAATAAACCATGTCTGGTGATATTATATTTCTGTGTTTGAATATCAACGTCTTTGATTCCTTTACCTGTTTTCCTTTATTTAAGTGATGAAAAAAAAAAAAATGCAGAAAAAATTGATACTTTTAAAGAAACGTAGTTGAAAGGTAAGTATTTATTCATGTTTTTAAAGGTAAGCAGAAAAGGTTCCATTTCTGTGTCTGTTCGCGGAGCGGACAACAGCGTTCTTAAAAAATAACACTGTTACATGTTTAAAGATTAAACATAAAATTTCAAATCGATACTTCAAAGGAAATTGAGTGCACGTACGCCTACGATTGCATTCATTTCTATGACGCCTCCGCAATTTCTGTTTCCCACCGAAAGTAGTGCAAGCAATGTGTTTTTTACTAGTACACAAACTTGTTTATAAAGTTATTTAGATGACCGCTGATTTCAAACTAAGTATTGCTTGTGTTCGCTTTTTTTCTAAATATAACAAAAAAAAATAATAAAAGGTAAACCTGTTACTCCAAAAACTAATCAGTACTGACAATATTTGCTAAAAGTTTAAATATAAAATTTCAACTCGATACTTTTAAAAAGTTTGGCAGTCAGAGAGAATAAGACAAACAAACAGACCGGCTTCAAAAAATCGAATTTTTTATTGTCTCTATCCCAAATTTTCAAGTTGATCCGATTAAAAGTTTCGGAGATACAGCCTTGGGAATATGAGCGCTCAAAGTCAGGTGTGATCAGCGCGCCGTAGGAATATCGGAGCAGTCTTTATTGTCCATTGCTTTCACTTTGTAAGGACAATATTGAATCAAAGACGTCGTCTTAGTTTCTTATAATTATAATTGTTTATAATTATAAAGTTTCTTATTATTATAATAATTTAACTGTTTATTATGATTTGGCAATAAGAAGAAACTGTGTGTTAGTGGAAAAAATTACTCCTATATGGGCTACTTATTATCATTACATCTCTACAAACAAAAATTTTCAGCATGGAATTTTCCCGAAATTTGATTTATACCAGAATCTGACTGCAATGAAACCTACTTATAAAGATCTCAATAAGGATGAGCTTCTGGAGCGGTGTGTTGGTGGTTTCGCACAAAATAATAATGAAAGCTTAAACCAGTTTATCTGGAAAATTACTCCAAAAATACTTCCTGGTGGTTCAAAGATCGTTAATATTGCTGCATTGGTCGCTACTTGCACTTTTAATGAAAGAACATCAGCTTTATTATTATTTATGCATGGTATGGATTTAAAACTTGGTCGAAATTCCCAAGTATATGTCCAAAATTCTGATGAAAACCGTGTCTGCGGAGCCAAAAAGTTTTATGTTTACTCAAAACTCGAGGCTTGCGTTCTCAAAGTCGGTTATCAAAATTTTTCGAAAACTACTCAACCGATCTTAATGAAATTTTACAGGTTTTTGAGATACAATTCACGAGGACGAAGAATCACTGCTATGAAAAAATTTTCTTTAAAAAAAAGGTCTGCCAAAAATTCGCTTTTTTACTTTTTTTCTTTCGTTCAAATTCTAGTTTATGGTCTTAAACACGTATTTTTTTACTTCAGATGAACCTGCCATTGTCAACGCACGAGTTTTAAATATTTTCCTTTGAAAAATTTCAGACCGAGTAAACCCATTATGATAGTACATTTAAAAACTTTTTTTGTTAATATAAATTTTATTTATTTTAATATTATAAAAACCATATTTATGATATATATCTAATATGGAAGAGAAATAAAAGACGTAAGATTAAGGAGAGGGGCAGAGATAAATAGCGATCACCACTTAGTAGTAGTAAAGCTGGCCATCAGAAACGCACCACACAAAAACACAGGCCAAGAAAGCAAACACAATAACGCAAAAG
>JAUIMW010002445.1:0-10714 GCA_033557785.1 Enochrus cinctus | reverse complement strand
GGTTAACTAATTATGTATTGTATAAGGTATAGGCTGTAGAGGGTACATACTTACTTGTGCCAGGTGGTTAGAGGTATGCTTTTTATTTTTGATTTTTTCCAATAAACTATCAGTTAACAAAATCTAAAATTTATAGCAGTTAAACTAGTGTAGGGCGTTTGAGGCAGGAACATATCGTGAATTGACTATAAAGTAGTTAATAAAATATTGTGAATTCTAGAATGGAAATACATCTATAGTAAAATCAGTGGCCACATGAACTTGAAAAACATTTATATCAAAAGAAAATTTATGTTGTCTTCTTTTACAAATAAAATGAATGACCATAAATCTTTTTACGGAACGCAAAATGTACTAATTCATTTAAGTTAGAATACCATTTTTATCGAGGGATTGCAATCCGGTGTTATTTTCAATCCGGACGAATTCGACCGGATTTCCATCGATCCGAACTCTTTAAATTATTCAACTTACAATAAATAAGTTTTTTCAAATATAATTTTAAGTAATAATTAATTTAGTATACATTATCAAAAAATCAATTTTGATTTTGAAAAAAGGTTTGTAGAAATCAAATAGTGTTAATTGTGTCATTTGCCAGTCAACTTCTAATGGAGCTACAAATATAACTTGTGGCCGAAAAGCCCCTTTCAGTTCCTACACTTGCCTGTCTTATTGTCGGCAAATAATCATGAATAGTAGACAAGTATTTTCCTCAAACTCCTTCACTTTGTAACGCAATCATCTCCTTTTTTAATATTTAATTAAAATCTTTCTCTTTTTTTAGTATATATGCTATAACAGATGGTTTCTTGCTGGATTTGTAATTGTAATTCTTCCTCTAACGTCAAGTTTTTCTTTAAAGAGCCCAAATTCTCCTGTAATATTTATTTCACGTTTTCTTTAGAGTTATCATCTTGAATAACTCGTTATAAGATGTTTTTAATTTCTATTAGTATGACTTTTTTTTTGTTGGCGTAGCAAATATATTATCAGATCGCATTTAAAGACCTATTCATTCAACTGCGCTATTACTTTGCCAAAAATTGCTTTCATCGGATCCGATTACCGAATCTGGTACGTTGGTATAGGGTCTAGTAAATGTTTGATGATGCCGAATCAGCTGGATTACCTGATCCGTTTTTCCAGATTGCAATCTCTATTTTTAACATTCCATGAAATGAAAATTCTATAAATTTCTATGTATAAACAAAGTTTTACTGCAGTAAAAAATGTGTAAAATAATTCTATTTTACTAGCTAAATGTTTTAAAATAGGATTTCTTTTTAATTTTTCAACTCAGATCGTGTGAAAATATAAGACAGAAATAACGACATCGCTATCCTTACGTAGACAGAATGAATTGAAAATAATTTCGAGAAATGTGAAAAAATATTTAATGTCTTCCCCCATCTCTATATGCAAAACTTAAAAGAAAACCTACATAATAAACCCATTTTTCCTGTTTTGAGGTTAAAAGTTTAAATTATTAATTTTTGAATAATAATAATGGTGTCAGTAGTCATGTGAACTAAGAACTTGAAAAACTTGAAAATATGCATACAAACACTAGACACAAATAAAAATATACCTTATCTTTTTAGAAGCCGAAATTTAAAATTTGACAGCTCTTTTATAAGATAGTCCTTTTTTAAAATTTTAAAATGGAACTTGCAACAATATTTTTAAGTTCTTCAAATTATTAGTTCACATGATCAGTGCCATGCCACTAGAGCAATAACGATACAAATCCTTATGAGGATGGTATGATTATGTCCTCAACATCTGACATTTAGAATAATTTTTATGTTTTATAGTATATTGGAAGCTGGTTATATGGAGAGTTTGCATCAGGCTTCTTTGGAAACTTTATAGTGAATTTATGATCTATAATAATTTCCGTATTATATACTACCTCTGTTCAAAAATGATTGTCTCATGCTAACTTAACAATAGAATTATAAAATCATAAAATTATTTTTATAATAGTACCAAAATAACTTTAAATCATTCAACATTCTGAAGTGAAGTACAATAATTCAAATGAAGATTTTGTAAGTGAGCATCATGTTGGGGTGCTGACAGAAGTTAGTGGTTCAAAATCAAAGTTATTAGTAAATTTTATACCAAAAAAAAGGAGAGATTTCCTTTTATTAAAAAACAACAATTTCCAACAAAATACGAGTATTTTGGCAGAAATAATTGAAATAATAATTTCTCTGGTATTTCAAAACAACAAAAAAGATACACATAAAAAGAACATTTTATTGTATTCAACAGGACAGGCCAGTACTGTACTGATATTGAATAATAAAAAAAAAACAGGGCTGTACTGGTAGCCAGAAAACCATTTTAAACATTTAATTTGCTGTTTGTGTGGTTCAATGCCCATTGGGTGTCTTTAAGGGTAGCATACGTGTGAGGTTTTTGAATCTTTTCGGATGCCATGTCGCATCTCGCGAAGTGTCAGAAGGACGCAAAGCTGTATCACCGTGATGTCTGCAGACTGAAGACCTGTAAGGACTGTGTGGGACTGAGTGCATCTGAGAGGGCTCTTGACTTGAAGAAGGACAGAACATTAAATTTGGAGTGGAGTGAGAAGCTTTCTCAATTGGAATGCATGCTGATGAAAGTAAAGAACCAGATTAAAGAAATGAAGGGTGGAGAAGCAACCTAACAGAAGGAATGTCCTTATGAAAGACACAATACTTAAACAAGTCGAAGAAATTAAAGAGCTAAAATTAATTATTGCGCAAAGAGATAAAATCATTCAACAACAGCACGAATTTATTGAACTGCAGTTGGTAACTCAGGATCATCCAAAGAAGAAACTATGAGGAGTGGCAACAAACCAGACATAAAAACAGAATAAACAAAACTACAATTAAACACTGTCAACCAACAAACCACGTCAAAAGTTCAAAACAATATACAAGAAAAAACAAATTAGTTGAACAGCTACTTTACAGGAACCAAGCCCGAAAACAAAAAGATATGGTAATTTTTATCCAAAATTAAAAACCATGCAACGGAGGAAATCATTATAAGGTACCTATTAAAAAAGCACCCTAAAGTACCTAAAGTAAAGGAAATTAAAAAAAAAAACAGTAGAAGACAGCAAATGTTTCATGGTAGGGTTGAATCCCACACTAAAGGACGAAGCATATAATGTTGCATTCTGGCCAGAGGGTGTGCACTTTGCAGATTTCAATTTCTTCAAGCCAAAATTTTTTTTTTATAAGACTGAAATCTACAATAACAAACAATATAATAACACACTACAAAGAGGCACAAACGTGTAAAGCACAAACAAAAGTAGAGCAGGCAGAAATTAAAAGGTATAATACAAATATCCAATCCATCAGAAAAAAAAACAGCTGATAAAAACCATAAAAACAAACTATTGCAAACATCAACATACAGTCATAAACAAGATAGACCTGCTTGCCAACAACAAAATTGATGTGGCCTGCATAGTAGAACATTGGCAAAGAGAGGAAACTATGGACAGACTAAACATTGGGGATATACTGTTTTTGCCGACTTCTGTAGGGAGCACTTCAGCCATGGTGGATTCTTAATAGCTGTAAAGAGCAATTTAAAAACAAAACCTTATGAGAAAACAAGAAAGCAGTCTGTAGAAAGGGTAATCGAGATGGCGATAGATAGAATCGATGGTGCTCTTTATGGGATTGTTTCAGAGTTTGTGGAGGCTAGCGACTTTAATGTTAATATGCTTTCCGCCCCCTGTGACACAGAAAGACTTCTTTATTCTTTTGAGTCCTGCGGCCTTAGGCCACTATTCAAAGCACCCTTAAGGGAAACAACAAAAACAAGTAGTTGTATAGATAAAATATTTATTAATGACCACAAAATAAATATAACTGAAGTTGCGACAATTGATATGCATCTCTCAGATCACTACACTCAAGTGGTGTAGTATAGACCCATTGATAATATAATAGAAAAAAGAATAAAGAAAATAAAGTTTAGATCTTTCACTGAAGAAAATATAAAAATATATAAGGAAAGACTGAATATGATGGATTGGTCTTGTTTGGAGGGCGTGTCAGCTTCGGAGGCTTACTCATATTTTCACACGGTGATTATGTACCATTATAGCATAGTAACACCTGAAAAAGAGAAAATAATCAAATTTAAAAATACAAAAGTGACAAATGAAAACATTAAACAAACATTAGATGCTTTGGCAGTGATAAGCAGAGTAATAAAAAGCACGGAATCTTACCAGATATACATGGCATTTAAAAAGCAATACATTGAGGCTGTAAATAGAGAAAAGAGAAAACAAAATAGGACTGCTATTGAAAGTTCAGTCAATAAACAAAAAACAATATGGAAAATGATAAATATTGAAAGTAGAAGAAATCAAAACAAAAACATTGAATCTAATATAATAGAGGCAGATTTAAATAAAACTTTCAGAGATGTGGCAAGGAAAATGCAATTCCAGATACTGCTGTCGATGCTATAGACTTAATGCCAAAGGAAAACCAGGTAAAATCTATGCTGCTGGTTGAAACTTAGTAAAGAGAAATCATTAAAACAATTCAAAACATAAAAGGCAACCAGTCAAGGGACGTTTATGGGATTACAACAAACTTTGCAAAACAGATTGTAATGGAGGTTTCTGATTACACAAATTGTAAACAAGTGCCTTAGAGATGGAGTCTTCCCGGCTGAGTTAAAGATTGGTGTGGTGATACCAGTGCATAAGAATGGCGAAGTGGATGACTGCAACAACTACCGATCTCGATTCTACCTGTTTTCAAAGATCTTTGAGGTACTGATTAAGGAAAGGGTAACAGGATTTTTAGAGAAGTCTAATCTCTTAGCCAGAAGCCCGCATGGTTACAGGACTGGAAAACCTACAGCGACGGCTCTGATCCGAATGATGGATATGATGAGAAAAACCAAGTTCAACTGGCCACTTGTGACCTGTCAAGAGCTTTTGACACTATGCCTCACAAAAAACTACTATCCAAGATCAAACACTATGGTATAAGAGGAATTGCTAAGAAAATTATATCATCATATATGGAGAATCGGAAGCAAAAGGTCTGCTGGAATTGAGAGGAGTCTGGATACTCTGACGTGAAGCATGGAGTTCTGCAGGGCTCCATATTGGGTCCTCTACTGTTTGTTATCTATATAAATGACCTTCATTTCATCTAGGAAATGTACCCTGCACAATATATGCGGAAGACATTTCTGTGCTGGTGACAGGAAAGACAAAAGTGCAATTAAACAACAACACATGCGAACAATGGTTTGTTGCGAACCTTCTAAAAATCAATACAGAGAAGACTCGGACGTTATTTTTCTCTCAAGTGCCAGGGGAACAAAAAAACAATCCAATTCCTGGGTTTCCACCTAAAGGCGATTCTTGGATGTTCCGAATATATTGCGGAGATGAGCAAAAAGTTAAATACAACAATCAACATGCAGAATGAGACAAGTCGCAAATTACAACAGTGCAAGACTGGCTTTCTTAGCGAACTTCCAGAGTGTGGCAATGTATGGTATTGTCCTGTGGGCTTAATCCTGCAAAACAAGGCTATTAGAGCTCTGTGTGGGCTTGCTAGCAGAGATAGTTGCAGAGAGGTGTTCAAAAGACAAGGCATACTTACCTTGCCTAGCATATATAGACATATGTACTTACCTGTCTCAAGTATGTTCATGAAAACAAATAAATATTCATAAAGAACGGGGATTTGCACTCCTATAACACGAGGGGAGCAGGCAGTATTCTCATTCCACTGCAAAGAGGTGGGCTACTGGGGCCCAAAGCTATATAACAAACTTCCAGGAGTTGTCACGAGCGTTGCATTAAGAAAATTTGTTATCAGTGTGCACCGGCTTTTGTGCGTGGATCTTTCTATTCAGTCCAGGAGTACCTAGATGCAAATAATTCAAATAAAAATTATTTAAATTATTTTTGACATTCCATGTATTTTTTTATGGTGAATAAATTATCTTATCTTATATATTACGAGATATGGCTTTTGTGCGTGGATCTTTCTATTCAGTCCAAGAGTATCTAGATGCAAATAATTCAAATAAAAATTACTTAAATTATTTTTGACATTCCATATATTTTTTTGTGGTGAATAAATTATCTTATCTTATATATTATGAGATATGTAAAATAATATAAGTAGTTTGTAATAAAATATTTATTTCATAAATAAAAAAGTTGCCTAAACCGAAATTGATGTTTTTATACAAAAATTTTCACCTAAATGAACAATCATTTTTGAACGGAGGTAGTATTATTTTTTTATAGTTCCAATATATATTACATATATATATATATACCAACCATACATACTTAAAGTACTGAGGCATGTCATAATAAATTCATCTAGTTACAAGTATCACTGATAAACAGTATATAGTCCAATTTTTGCTAGTTGGCGTTCACGTCACTGATTTCTGGGTCAATTTTTGTCGGAAATTGACCCAGAAATTAATGACGTGAACGCCAACTACATTCAACTGTAGATATAAATCACCGTATCTAGGATTATGTAATAAATAGGTTCGTTCCCAATCCCCGGTGTATTAGTAGTTTTTTTCGCACTGCGCATGTACCGCACCAGTTTCATATTAATTGGGAATAAACCTAACCCCATGTTTACACCAAAAGCCGAACAACATAACAATTGTCAGTGAACAATACCATTATTCAGGCGATAGATCGGCAATAAAACTTAAACGGTAGAGGCACTTTTATGGTACCTAGTGTTGTGACGGTGTTTTTTAAAAATTTGGTACACGCTTGTTTAGTTTACAAATAAAAATGCGTACAAGGTATCATAAAAATGCCTCTACTGCTTAAGTTTTATTACCATTCTATTAAAAAAAAAAAATTCACAGGCAGACAAAAACAGTAAGACAGAGCTTAAAAATTAAAGTTATGATATTATATTAAAGTTCCTATCCTCACACAAGAAGTACAATTAAAATATTTAGAATTAATTTTTTTCTTCTGAATTGAACATTTACAAACAAATATTAGGTCAAGCATAAATTTGGACATTGGACTGAGGAGAGCAAATTCTCAAAATGAAAACTCATCAATTGAGCAGCAACAATCATCCAAAAGTTTAGCTCTGATTTTGTTCAAAAATAGTTTTAGTTTTAGTGTTTTTATATCTCGAGAGAGATTACTATATAACCTGATTCCAAGCAGAAAATCATTGGTTTTTTTATGATGATGTTGAGGGATGCATAAGTTTTTGCCGATTCTTGTGTTATAGCTAAGACAATTTCCCAGTTTATCATAATTACTTTCCTTTTCCTTGACATATTTTAAGGATCTGTATATTAAAACTCCGGGAAACGTCATGACTCTTAGACATTTAAATCATAGTCTGCAGGAATCTCTGCTGCCGATACCAACAATAGCACGCACCGCTCGCTTCTTAAGTAGCAGTATTTCACAACCGTGGGAGGACAGACCCTATGTAAGAATGCCGTAAGTTATTCTACTATGAAACAGGGTGTAGTATGTTGTGAGGGTTGCATTTCTGAATAATGTATAATAAATAACATGTTTGTTAATTATCACTTCCATTTTCCCTAATTGTTATTAATGAATAGTTGCTTTTTAATAAGTGCAGAATTGAGAATTTTCACTTAAAATGTATTAGGGGTTTTCATGAAATTATCTAGTTTACGAAATCTGTATTTAAATATTTTGCTTTCTAATCTCTACATTTTATACAAATACTGAAACGTTTCTTTGACACACCACATGCTTGATCCCCACATGCGTCAAAGCGTATTTCCATTGCCATACTACCAGTATCTGATTCTGTTTATAAGTATTCTGTGGTATAGTTTATTATTTTTCATCAATTTAGATGCAGTCATTGACGTCTCTTCTGCGGTTACATTTTATTGACTTAACAATTTATAAAAAACTAAGCAATAATGTTAGCAACATAGCATTGCTGTCAAAAATTTTAGTTTTTTAAATGAGTACATTCTAATTCAAAAATATCAATGCGAACAGGACCGTAGAAAATATGAGAATTTCATTAGTAAATGAAAGATGTAGTGCTCTTAATGGTATTTTTAAATATGTATAATTTTGAAAATTGTCTGTCATCGAAAGAGAACCTTTTTACTGAAATCTATCAGATTTCTATAAAAAAAATTACCCAGACTTCATCGGAAGCCAGACTTTCATGCTTTTAATAAACTTCAAAATCCTTGGTGACACCCTTAATGACTCTAGTTTCTATAATGAAAAATAATCAAATTACAAAGATGAAGATTAACCCATCTATTATCAATTTTAAAAATTATATCTTCTGAAATATAGTTTACGATATATCTATAGCACCACCTAAAAATAGTAAAGCGGCCCTTATGTAATATTCAATTTTAAGCTATATTATTTTAAACAATATAGTTTTTATGCAAGTGAATTTGCATATTTTAACCTCTTAACGTACGCATTAATTTTTTAATGAACATCAATTATCAATACTACCTTTTTACGAAAATATATATTAAATTGAATCTTACCAGAGTCCAGAAAGAGGAGTAAAAATACATACAGTTTGCAAAATTATCACTAAGGTCCGATCGTGTGAGACATGAGCATGTATATTAAGTGGTTAATTAATAATATTAATGCCATTTTTGTTGATATAGAAAATTCTTACAATTAGCGATTGGTACTTTTGTTTTGATACCCCTCAGTTTTCTTAACAAAAATAAGTTTCTTTGGTGTACTGCATGATATTAATAATAAATTTGTGTACTATGAAAAAAAATCACTATGTAAATAGAGAAAAAGATGTGTCATTTACCTCAATTGCAGCCTTATTGTACAAGTCAATTTGCTCATTGGTAACCATAGAATATTCAGGTGCTAACTTATCTGGATTTACAGGCTCCTGTAAAGCCCATAATACTCTACTTTTTTTTTGATATAATCCATCAATTGCCTTGACGATCCTTGTTAAATTGACTTTATATTCTTCTAGTACTGCCTGTGATGCATTTGAGGTTTTTATTGATTGGAGTCCACATCCTGCTATAACTACGGACGGAGGATTTTTAGAAGCATGCCACTTTCTAAAATTATCGACCATGGTCGTTGATATGTCAGGTGTCCAAATATACTCTACTTTTATCTTTAATTTGTTATCTATATGTGACAGATTTTTATCAATTCGGCGTGGAGGCTCTGTCACTACCCCATCTTGTTGTTGTAAGTGACCTACAAACCCTACGTAGAGCTCACGTATTCGAGAATCTCCGATAAATATGAAATGTGTATCTTTGCCATAAAATGCAAGATATCTTAAGCACCTTCTTGTGTCTCTAAAAATTCAAAAACGTACATATTTATTACTTAAATAACAAAAATTAAAACGTACATCTTGGTATAATGGTGAAGCATGCAGCCATAAGGCTGCCATTCTTGATCACCTTTGTACCGGCCATCAGATAGGAGCCAGGTGCACGAGTTCGAACCTTCAAAAATAAATTTCCCCCTTTTATTGGTAGAATAAAAAAAACCAAGATAAACATGTTATAGGGTGTCACCTACCGTATCGCAAATGAAGAAGTTCATGATAAATGGCGAAACCAATAACAAGTATTATAGCGGTTTTTTTAGCATTCGTTGAATTAATCTGTTCGATGATTCTTTCCGCACCGGATTTTTCACTAACCATAATAAAAATACATTGAAGTATTCGAATGTTGTTTATAAGATAGGAAATATCATATTATGCGCATGCCTCATATCTGCCTAATGTCACAGTTGACATTTTGTAGTACGTTATCAGATAACCAATATTCTGTTTATTGTATTCCCCATGGACGTATTTCTTGCGTCAATGGTATTTCCATTCTTCACAGAATATGTACAAAGAAAGTATATATCGTGGACTAAATCAATAGTCTACAATAATTTGAATGTACATTTTTACAAAAATAACAAATTTATAGTATGTGTATGACGTCTCTGCTTTATTCCGAGGTGCGTTTACCAGAGAGGTTTTCCTTTTCTAATAAGTGCTATTTATTCTTATTCTATGGTGCTATTTTTGGCAGTAAAATTTCCAGTATTAATGATTTTTATTGCTTAAGTTACCTTTGCCAAGAAGTCATTTGCTTAGTGTTGTATTTTTTTTAAGTTAGTTGAATTTTTTTCAATTTTTACTTAAAATTTGTGGAAAGTTTCATGGTTTTAAATAAAGTTAAAAAAAAATAAATAAATTTATAAAACCACTCATCGAAAAATAAAAGTGTAATGATCAAGTGGTTCATGTACAATAATGAATTGTCCTATCGTAGCATCAGAAGATCGCGAATTGCGATTGTGCAAAAAGTTGACATATTTGATCTTATTTTCGTTATATAACGACAAATTATACTATACTATACAAAGACATGATATTTTAACATTTCATATCATTTAGAAAAGATGATACTAAAAGACACCGGAAAATATGTCGTTTGCGTATTATCTTGCGGTTATTTTTTACATGCAACATACGGGTCCGGTTACAACAAGCTATCTCTAAATAACAATACAATCAACCATTATATGCGTAGCCAACCCAAAATATAATTTTGTCAGATTAACGATAATAATAATAATAAATCTATTTATTGTACATCTCCAAAATAAATTACATGTATAATTATAATTCAAAATGAACAC
>JAUIMW010002444.1:0-10715 GCA_033557785.1 Enochrus cinctus | reverse complement strand
GATCTAAATTTAAATTTGTTTATTACTTTCAACCTGAAATACTTCGTTACGACTCTGGATTTATTTATTACTTATAACAATTGTCATTTATTTTTGCATATATTTTTTTTAATTCTAATGTTTATTTAGTAGTTTTGATTCAGCATATTTTTTTCTAAATGCGCATCAACAAATTAAATGAATGTTTTTAGAATTGGTTCCGTTTATGCAACCATTAATACAAGAGAGTATGCCATTGCATAAGTTGAAACTGTCAGATTTCAGTTATTTTATAGAAAAATATTTAAACCAATATTATTTTATTATTTAAATAGTACGCCACCCGTACATGCAGAGCATCATTTTAAAGGTAAAAAGTTGCACTTTAAGATGATGTATTCGAAAAAATTCCATCGGAGCCCATTGTTGTTCCGTTTATGCAACCTTAAATACGTAAGAGTATGCCATTGCATAAGTTGGAACTGTCAGATGTAGATGTTTAAAGAGAAATCATTTTACCTTATAAAAGTGTGTGTTTAAAATATTCACCTAAATATAAAACTTTTCAATATCGCTTTTCTTCATTTTTTTAAATATAACACTCTATATGTAGTAATAGAGTATCAATTTACCTTTAAAATAGTACCAATATGTATACCTTTATCCTTGGTAGTTTCTACAGAAACTGAAATAAATACGCATTTTTGATTTTATTCAAAAAAATTATAATACGATTATGTATTTTTTGAGGACAGAGCGACGAAGCTCAAAATATATTAATTAAGTTGAGTTTCCATCATAAATTATTGTAACAAGTTAAGAATATTATCAAGACTTTTAACTAAATGCAGAGTATATAGACGACAGTACACCTGAAGAACATTCCATGTTCTTGGTCTTCCTTTTTACGTTGTTAAATATAAAAACATTAATTTATTTAATTTAAATGTGAACTAATGAAAATCATATCCTACGCTGATGACACTGTTCTTTTTTTTGAGCATGAAAACTGGAATCATATATACGATAGGATTCAATCGAACCTAAGGACTGTGAACTGCTGGTTTTACGCAAACAAACTTATCTTAAATCACTCAAAATCGCATTTTATCAGTACTATCGTTAGGCGGCTATACGCGCACGAAATTCTAAAATTCATTTTGGAAAACTTATCCTCAATAGAGCTTCACGACCACACTTATCATCTAAGGACCGACGGTCGACTTTATTCGGATGTTTCGTTGATATAAGAGTAAAGGTAAAAATGTAATACCATTCTTAGAATAATTTATAAACTTAGGCCTCTCTGAATAAAGTCATCATTTATTTATTTATCGAAGAGTTCTTCAAACATCAATCAGGAGTACGTTGATGACAGTGCACCTGAAGGACATTCCATGTCCCCCAGACCTCCTGGTGGACCTTTTTTCATGATGTTTTTATTTTACTCAAAAAAAGGAATTTCTACTGTCTTTTTCTTGTTAGTCAGATAAACTTGAAGAAAATAACAGTTTCATCAGGATATTTGGATAAAATAATGAGTACTTAGAAAGCAGTGCACCTGGAGGTCCTTCTTTTACCTCGTTTTTTATTAGAATGTAGCATAGGAGTGTTTACTGATTTTCAACATTAAAAGAAGGACCACCAAGGGGTCTGGGAAACATGGAATGTTCTCCAAATGCACTGCTATCTTCGTACTCCTTATTGTATCCAAATATCATGATAATACTCTTCATTTTTTTAAGTTTAACTAACTATCAAGAAAAGTGTAGTTTCCCGAGTACCTGGAGGACATTCCATAACTCCCAGACCCTCTGGTGGCCTATCTTTCATTTGTAAAAGACATTAAATATTCCTTTATTGAAGTAAAATAAAATCAACACAAAAGAAAAACACCAGGGGATCTGAGAGACATGTAATGTCTTCTAGGTACATTATCATCAACGTACTTCTGATTAATGTTTAAAGAAATCTTCAATACTATTATTTGTTTGAGTTTGTTTAATAAGAAGATAATTAGTAATCAAGAAACTAAGAAGTGTAGGTAGAAGTACATTGATATCAAGCAAAAATACATTGATATCAATCAAGATTATGTTGATGGCAGTGCACCTGGAGGACATTCCATGTCCCCCAGACCCCCCGGTGGTCCTTTTTTTACGTTGTTTTTTACTCTATTGCAATAAAGGGATGTTAATTGATTTTCAACAATAAAAGAAAGACCACTAGGGAGTCTAGGGGACATGGAATGTCCTCCAGGTGCACTGTCTTTTACGTAATTCTAATTTACCTAAAATTCTTGATGGTACTCTTAATTTATTTTAATTAAACCAACAAACACGAAAAACGTAGTTTGCCGAGTACCTGGGGAACATTCCATGTCCCCCAAACCCCTTGGTGGTCCTTCTTTTAGTATTGAAAATCAGTAAACACTCCTATGCTACATTCTAGTAAAAAACAAGGTGAAAGAAGGACTACCAGGAAGGCTGGGGGACATAGAATATCCTTCAGGTGCACTGCTTTATATGTACTCCTTATTTTATCCAAATATCCTGATGAAACTGTTCTTTTCTTCAAGTTTATTTAACTAACAAGAAGAGTATAGTTTGTAGAATATCTGAAGGACATTCCATGTCCCCCAAATTTCTAGGTAGTCCCTCTTTTGTTTGTAAAAGATAATAAACTTACCTTTTTTGGAGTAGAATGAAAACATAATGAAAAAAGGACTACCAGTAGATTTGGGGAACATAGTATGTTCTCAAGGTGCACTGCCATCAACATCATTTTGATTGATGTTTAAAGAAATCTTCAATACTTTATTTATTTTAGTTTATTTAACAAGAAGATAATTCGTATTCAAAAAAAGATGTTGGTAGATTTTACAAAATGATCAATTCGAGTGATTATCCGCTTTGATGTAATTTTGATGGTGTTTGGACACGAAGATATCAAGCTGAAGCCAAAGATACCAATACGAGTGGTTGTGTGATGTAAAAATGTGTACTTGTTCTAATCTAGAAGTTGGAGAATAGTCACAAGCATAATTTCTTCAATTTTAATATTACACAGAAATCAACCGCTTCTATTTTAGATTTTTTAAAAACTATATGCTGTACGACAAAACAAGGAATATTCGATACAACATAAAACTATCTGAGAATGAGCATGAGAAATGAATATCAAAATGATTACACTTTACAGAGAAAAAAAAAACTATGAAACTTTTAGTTACGAGGTCTAATTAAACTATATCAATAAAAAACTATATAATATCAAATAAAAGATTTCTTCACATTTTTTTTTGTTTTGTGTTGTTTTATACTCTTTTTGAATACACGGATGTTTATCGATTTTTAACTATAAAAAGAAGAATATCAGGGAGTCTGCGAGACATATAATGTATAGATTAGATATACGTACAAGGCAACTGAAAGGGGGTCTGGGGCACATGAAATGTCCTCCAGGTGCACTGCTTACTACGTACTTTTGATTGATGTTTGAAGATCTTTTCAATATTTTATTTATTTGTTTGTTTAATGAAAAGATAATTAGTAATTAAAAGAAGATATAAAGTGTAGGTAAGAGTACATTGATATCAAGCAGGAGTACATTCATAACAGTGCACCTGGAGGACATTCCATGTCTCCCAGACTCCCTAGTGGTTCATTTTTCATTTGTAAAAGACAATAATCATCCCTTTTTTGAAGTAGAATAAAAACAACACGAAAGAAGGACACCAGGGTATCTGGGGGACATGGAATGTCCTCTAGGTGTACTGCTATCTTTGTACTCCTCATTGTGTCTAAATATCATGATAATACTCTTCATTTCTTTAAGTTTAACTAATTAACAAAAAGGGTGTAGTTTTAAGAGTACATTCCATGTCCTCTAGACCCTCTAGTGGTCTTTCTTTTATTGTTGAAAATTAGTTAACGTCCCTTTATTGCAACAGAGTAAAAACAGACACCAGGGGTCTGGGAAAATGGAATGTTCTCCAGGTGCACTGTTATCAATGTACTCCTACCTACACTTAATATATTCTTTTAATTACTAATTATGTTCAAATTAAACAAAATCAAATAAATAAAAGTATTAAAGAGATTTTTTAAATATCAATCTGAAGTACGTTAATGGCAGTGCACCTGGAGGACATTCCATGTCCCCCAGATTCCCTGGTGGTTCTTTTTTAGTAACAGTAAACACTTCTATGCTATATTCTAGTAAAAAATAAGATAAAAGAAGGATCACCAGGGGGTCTGGAGGACATGGAATGTCCTCCAGGTTCATTGTTTACTACGTACTCCTTATTTTATCCAAATATCATTACAACACTTCTCTTTTCTTCAGGTTTAACTAATTTACAAGAAGAGTGTAGTTTGTTGAGTACCTGGAGGACATTTTATGTCTCCCAGACCTCCTGGTGGTCCTTCTTTTATTGTTGAAAAATATTAAAAATATCCTGATGAAATTGTTCTTTTCTTTAAGTTTATTTAACTAAAAAGAAGAATATAGTTTGTAGAATATCCAGAGGACATTCCATGTCCTCCAGACCCCCAGGTGGTTCATCTTTCGTTTCCAGGTGCATTGCTATTAACATACTCCTGGTTGATGTTTAAAGAACTCTTCAATACTTTTATTTGTTTGAGTTTGTTTAAGAAGTAGATAATTAGTTGTCAAAAGAAGATATGAAGTGTAGTTAAGAGTACATTGATATCAAGCAGGAATACGTTGATATCAAGTAGGAGTATATTGGTAGTAGTGCACTTGGAGGACATCAACGTACTCTTGCTAGATGTTTGAAGAGCTCTTCAATACTTTGTTTAAGTTTATTTAATAAAAAGGTAATTGGTAATTAAAAGAAGATATGAAATGTAAGTAGGAGTACACTGCTAACAGTGTACCTGGAGAACATTCCATGACTCTCAGACCACCAATCTTTTATCGTTGAAAATCAGTTTATTAACTAAAGGGATATTTCCCTTTATTGTAGAGTAAAAAAAATGCAAAAGTATCATTAGGGGGTCTAGGGAATATGGAATGTTCTTCAAGTGCACTGTCATTTACGAACTCCTGCTTGGTATTAATGTACTTCTACTTATACTTCATAAATTTTTTTGATTAATAATTGTCTTCTTGTAAAACAAATTCAAATAAATAAAAGTATTAAAGACATTTTTAAATATCAATCTAGAGTACGTCGATGGCAGTGCACCTAGCGGACATTCCTTGTCTTCCAAATTCTTTGGTGGTCCTTCTTTCCTTTGTAAAAATCAGTAAACATCTCTTAAACACGAAAAAAAGACCTGCCATCAATGTACTTCTAATTGATGTTTGAAGATCTCTTTAATACTTTGTTTATTTGTTTATGATTGTTTAATAAACAGATAATTAGTAATTAAAAGAAGATCTGAAGTGTAGATAGGAGTACATTGATAGCAGTATACATGGAGGACATTCCATGTCTCCCAGACTTCTTGATGGTCCTTCTTTCGTTTGTAAAAAATCAGTGAACATCTCTTTGTTGTAGTACTTCTCATTGTGTCCAAATATTATGATAATACTCTTCATTTTTTCAAGTTTAAGTAACTAACAAGAAGAGTGTAGTTTCCCGAGTATCTGGAGGACATTCCATGTCCACCAGACCTCCTCGTGGTACTTTTTTTACATCGTTTTTTCTCAGATACAACACACAAATGTTTATTGATTTTCCATGATAAAAGAAGGACCACCAGGGAGTCTGGGGGACATGGAATGTCCTCCAGATGTACTGTTTACTATGTATTTCGAATTGTGTCCGAATATCCTTATAATACTCTTCATTTCTCTTTGTTTAACCACCTATGGAGAAAAGTGTAGTTTTTTCCCAGACCCTCTGGTGCTCCTTCTTTCATTAAGTGTACAAAGCAATATCTCTTTTACTAATACCAACGATTTTAACGAAATAAAAACCTATTTTAATATCTCATGAATATTTAATTGAAGGTCTACTTTAATTTTAAATTAACATTGAACTTTTATATTTTTAATAACAGTACGTACATTTTTAAGTCCAATTCAATACAGTATAATTTTTGAAATAAAATGACATGTAAAAAGTTGATTTTCTTCAAATTTGAAAATTAAAAATTATTAAATATGTCCTGTAATAATATAACTGTAGAAGCAGACAAATAAGAATAATTTTTGATTAAGTAGTAAGTCATTCGATTTTTTATCCTTATCTACTTTTAATAGTGTATTTGTGTTCTTGTTTTCATTGAATTAAAAATGTGTTTGTAATTAATGTCTTTATAAATATACTGAATGTTTAAATTTGATTCTTTAATAATGCTGCTAATATGTATAATCATTTTGACAAATGATCAAATATTTTGAAAGTTTCATATTTATATTTTATATTTAATGTCTCTTTATATTTTTTTAGATGTATTTAATTGAATTCAATTATATCTTTTTTATCATATCAATTATTCTAATTCAATAACATATTTAATTTCCAAATTACATAACACATTTGTACGTTATTGTTATATGAATTCTCTTCTAGATAAACAACTTTTAATATTTACTAACTTAATATAAGTATGACTTTAGACTTAACAGCTTTTACGCCCTTAAATTTACCAGCTTAACGTGAGTATGTTCTTTGATTGGTTTATTCTATTTCTTACTAATTGAGAGAGGATTTACAATTGACTTACATTGAATCTTATACAGGGTGACTACTTAGTACTTCCTTCTGGGTGGTTCTTTTTTATATTGTTTTATACTCTCTTTGATTATAGAGTTGTTTATTGATTTTTAACTTCAATAAAAAAAGAACACCAGAGGGTTTGGGAGACATTGAATGTCCTCCAGGTGCACTGCTTTCTATGAACTCCTATACGATTGCTGAGACATTCTATGACCTCAGACCACCACCAGGGGTCCTTCTTTTATTGTAGAAAATAATATGTTAAATACGTTAAGATACCTCTCACATACACAAACAACTAAGCTAAATGCGTTAATGTACCTCATACACACATCCAGGTAAGTAAAGATAAGAAATTAAATTAGATACGTTTGGACACTTGAGAAGAAGAACACTCAAGTAAGTTAAGTATGTTGAGGTACCTTTCACATTAAGGTGTAACAAGTAAGGTAAATGCATCACACAAATAAATACAAGAAATTATCCTTAATATATTAAAGCATCTCAAGTATAAGGACACTCAAATAAGATAAGTATGCTAAGGCATTTCTTACATAAAAACAGGCAAACAAGGTAAGTCCATACTGTGCATTGGACCAAGATAATAATGTTTGTTTCTATTTCTCGCATACAAGCTATACGTTAAAGCACCTCAGGTATAAAGACACTCAAGTTAATTAATATGTTAAAGTACTTTTCACAATAAGAGAGGCAATAAAATGAAATAAGTTAAGTCACCTCAAAGATAAAAAGACTCAAATCAAATAGTATTTTAAGGTTCCTTTAACATAAACCACACGTTTAAAAATAGGAAATTAAGCTTTAAACGTTAAAGCACCTCAAATAAAAAGAGACTCATGCATAAAAATGTATCGCATACATGAAAACACCTTATAAATTAAAACAGGTAATTACGTTTATAAAAATTGGTTGAGTAAAATAGTTTTAATTCTGTTTACAAAGGGTTAATGTATTTAGTTTACCTGCCTGTCTTTGTGTGAGTGGTGCTTCAAAGTACTTATCGTACTCGAGTTTATAAGTGAGATGTTTTAAAATATTATGGTTAAATTAAGTGTCTGTCTTTACTTGTATGTTTTTATTTATATGATACCTTAAATTATTAATCTTCCTTTAGTATCTCTTTACCTGAGATGCTTTAATGTATTAAGCTTTCTGTGTTTATGTGTAGGTGCTGCATTAACACATTGAATTTACTTGCCTTTCTTTATGTGAAAAGTACTTTCACTTTCTGGCTAATTTGAGTGTCTTTATATGTGAGGTACCTTAACGTATTTATCTTAATTTCCTTTAAAGTACTTACTTTACTTAATTATCTTTATGTTTGAGGTGACTTAGGGTATTTAAAATAATTTCTTTTTTGTGTATGTGATGCATTAACATTTTCATGTTTCAATAAAAACAATATTGTAATATGCGTTACTACTTTAACTAAAAGTAACTAAAACCGTAAATAATAAATTATTTAATAAAAAAATATATAATAGACTTCACTTAAATAAATATATCAAAAATATTGTTTAAAAAAGTTGAAGCTATATACTTGAACTGGGAACATGATATTGCAGATCACTTTTGGTGTTTTCTAGTTATTTCCATGGCAATTATTGTCTGTCTTCTCAGCGATGTACCTTTTGACTTTTACAACGTTAATGATACGGTAGATTTTTCGAATGAAGATATTGTGAATATATTCGTAGGTTCTCTCGAAAGTCTTTGAAAAGTTTGTATCATCACAGCTGTAAGCTCATGTTGATTAATATTTTGTGCTCCGTTCTGAAGATCTCTGATGATATTTTTTAGCCATTTGTTGAGGAAAAGACTACTGCATTGGTGCTACTTGACTACTCAAAGGCATTGGATACAATTAATCATTAACTACTTTTATCTATCTCACATTATATTGGCCTTGGACTTAAGGCAATCACTTTTTTTAATAACTACTTATTATTATCCAGAGAAAACTTTCTTTTTGTACCAAGACTTATATCAGAAACAATATGATTCCCTTTAAAGCTTCTTTCTGATGATGAGTTATACAACTACATCTGATGTATAAAGACACTTAAGTAAGCTAAGTATGTTAATGTACCATTCATATAATGACATGAAATTATATTAAACACGTTAAGATACCTCTCACATACAAAAACAAATAAGCTAAATGCGTTAATGTACCTCATACACACATCCAGGTAAGTAAAGATAAGAAATTAAATTAAATACGTTTGGACACCTGAGAGGTAAGTTAAGTATGTTGAGGTACCTCTCACATTAAGATGTAACAAGAAGAGTAAATGCATTACACAGATAAATACAAGAAATTATCCTTAATACGTTAAAGCATCTCAAGTATAAGGACACTCAAGTAAGATAAGTACACTAAGGCATCTTTTGCATAAAAACAGGCAAGCAAGATAAGTCCATACTGTAGATCTGTAGAGTTGTGAGGTTGTCACTAAAGTGTGCTGAAAAAAATTAGTTTGCCCCAAGATAATAATGTTTGTTTCTATTTCTCGCATACAAACTATACGTTAAAGCACTTCAAGTATAAAAGCACTTGAGTAAAACTAGTAGGTTAAGGCACCATTCATATAAAAAGACAGAAAATTAAGTTAAATTAAGGCACGTCACATATAAGGATATTCAAGTTAGTTAACATGTTAAGGTATTTCTCACAATAAGACAGGCAATAAAGTTAAATAAGTTAAGTCACCTCAAAGATAAAAATACTCAAATCAAAAAGTATATTAAGGTTCCTTTAACATAGACCATACGTTTAAAAATAGGAAATTAAGCTTTAAACGTTAAAGCTCTTCAAATAAAAAAAAACACTCATGCATAATAGTGTATCACATACATAAAAACACTAAATTAATTTCAATACGTTACCTTATAAATAAAAACAGGTAATTACGTTAATAAAAATTGGTTAAGTAAAATAGTTTTAATTCTGTTTACAAACGTACTTAGTTTACCTGCCTGTCTTTATGTGAGCGGTGCCTTAAAGTACTTATCGTACTTGAGTTTATATATGAGATGTTTTCAAATATTATGGTTAATTTAAGTGTCTGTCTATACTTGCCTGTTTTTATTTATGTGATACCTTAAATTATTAATCTTCCTTTAGTATCTGTTTACCTGAGGTGCTTTAATGTATTAAGCTTTCTGTGTTTATGTGTAGGTGCTGCATTAACACATTGAATTTATTTGCCTTTCTTTATGTGAGAAGTACCTTCAACTTCTGACTAACTTGAGTGTCTTTATATGCGAGGTACCTTAACGTATATTATCTTGATTTCCTTTAAAGTATTTAGTTTACTTGATTATCTTTATGTCTGAGGTAATTTCTTTTTTGTGTATGTGATGTATTAACACTTTCATGTTTCAATAAAAACAATATTGTAGTATGCGTTATTAAAACCGTAAATAATAAATTATTTAATAAAAAATATATGAAGTCTATTAACTTAAATAAGTATATAAAAAGTATTGTTTAAAAAATTTGAAACTATATACTTAAACTGGGAACATGATATTGCAGATCATTTTTGGTGTTTTTTAGTTATGTTCATGGCAATCATTGTTTGTTCTTCTCAGGAAAAGATGACTGCACAGACAACAAATTGTTTAAATATTAGAAACATTATCTAGAGCTGGAGCTGTGTGTTCGGGAGTGCCACAAGGCTCAATACTTGGGCTTATATTATTTATAATCTACACATCTTTTATTTATGGCATAAAAAATTTGATAAAAATTTTATTATTTCGTCATAATTTGCATATAAACTTTTCATATAAATAAATGACTGAAAAATGGTTTTAGGGTACGAGTATGTTATGATGAGATTATAA
Organism: Enochrus cinctus; assembly: GCA_033557785.1. Classification (NCBI taxonomy): domain Eukaryota; kingdom Metazoa; phylum Arthropoda; class Insecta; order Coleoptera; family Hydrophilidae; genus Enochrus; species Enochrus cinctus. The sequence continues at coordinate 169 of JAUIMW010002444.1, read as the reverse complement.
TGACGTCAACAAGTGTTAAATTGTTATTAATTGAAACGTAAAAACGCTAAAAAGTAGGATATTAAACGTTAAATTAGTGTGAAAAGAAACGAATTCACGGTGAATAACTATAATTAAATATTGAACAGTTGATGGATATTTGATAATACACCTCAATACGTGATTAACA
>JAUIMW010002443.1:0-10717 GCA_033557785.1 Enochrus cinctus | reverse complement strand
TGACTTTGCTAAAAGCCTCGGTGTTTATATAGATTCTGAACTGAGATTTAAACTTCATGTCACTGAATGTCTTTAGCGCGCCTACTCTGTTTTGAAACTACTATTTTTAAGTCGTCATCTTCTAGGTCAGGGTCTGAGGAGGCTCTTATGTGATACTCTAGTACTTTCTAAGCTCAATTATGGTGATACCGTCTACCATGCATGCCTTGATAGGGTTGATCAGCGTCGCATCCAGGTTCTTCAGAATGCTTGCTTGAGATTTGTGTGTGGAGTGCGTAGGCGTGAACACGTCTCACCTTTCTTCGAACCTTCGGGATGGCTGGGCATGCGGGAGCTCCGTGTTCTACATGTTTGTGTCTTGTATCATAGTCGTGGAAATTGGGTTATTGGTTATTGTGTATTTGACTTGGTAGCAATAAATTGATTTATTATTATTATTATTATTAAATTGTGTGAAATGTTTTGCTTTATAGTTTGAAGTCAATATTAATGTCTCCAATAAATATGCTAATCTGTTCGTTTTTTATTCTATTTAAAATTGCATCTAGATCATTCACGAACAAATCAACATCAGTTGAAGGGGGGTTCAATATTTTTGTGTATGCTTCTTATATTTATGTAAAATATATTGATTTGTTTGCTATTATTTTTGTAAGTTAGTCGTTTGTATATATCCTCATAATTATCACAGTACATCATCTCAATGGCGCTCTCGTCACTCAAGATATCCATTGTATAATCCTTTCTTAAATCATCCTTCCCCAAGATGTCCATTTTTATGAGAGTGTTGACACAATATTGTAATTGGAAACTTGAAGCTCTTCCCAAAATCAAAAACTTATTCATCGCGATATTTTCAGTACGAGCAGTTCAATTCTTCTTGGAACCTGAAACATACGTACTTTTATTAAAAATTGCGAGTAGAGCGCAAATAAAGCTTCTACTACAAAGATAAATACTTGATACAAAAGAATACGGTACGCGGACGCTTTTGATACATAGAGAAACTCTAGTTGGCATTTATTTCATTATATTCCAGGAGACATTCTATACAGGTGATTGCCAATGAGAGATGCGGGAAAGCGTCGCATCTGTATTGTGTTGTGGCTGGTCTGTGTAGACGAGTTATTCCAAATCTCTACATCAAAAAGTTTGTAGGCGCATGACAGAAATACACAGTGAATCATTTATTTAGTATGCATCTCAATTTACTGCCGAGCATCGTGTCGATGCTGAAAAGACAGTTGCAATTAAATTAATTGTTGCATTACTAACGTTATTAGATGGCTGATATAAATAACTTTGATCGATAGCATTCCATTTTGTTATATCAATTATATGACAGGAAATTTATTTCTGTAATGCCATAAACAGACACCTTTCCTCGAAAGGGTGAGTTTCCATCGCGCAGGAAAAATTGAAAATTTTGCATGGGACAGGGAAGGAAGGGAATTTAACATGTGTTGAATAAATGCCCGAGGGTTTCTATGACATCCAATTAATTAATTATTTAGTGATAGTGTGTGTGGCCACATCGACAAAAGCACAACGAATAGTTAAAACGTAACAGGTGACTCGTAACACCTGTTTAAAGTATTGATTTTGAGCGAAGGTAATATTGACCTAAAATACAGGGCAAACTCGGCCCCTCGATGATTCAACTTCTTACCAGTCCCAGAAGGGCCTAAATATTGCTGTGTACGGAAACTATTTGCAAGAATTATGAATTCCACGGACATCAATAGTCTCGTGCCACTAGGACCTTTCACTCCATTTCCTAAATCCTGTTATATTACTCGGCTTACCTTTGGATTTAAACATAACCTACAGTTATCTGGTATATCTCTTCAGATTATCTGCCTTATCAGTGCCGTTCGTTCTACACGCCAAACTTTACGACCGATATTAATATTTTTACGCGCGTATTTGGTTGGCTTTCTTCTGCTTTTTGGCGTGTTAACGAAACATTAAATGTGAGACGAGGGGAAATCCAAAAAAGGATCCCTCCTCCAAAAAAACCATCCATTAATCGCACCGTTCTGGGAATACGAAAACAAGGATTTTATAACTTCAACTAACATGATAACCGGCCATTTGGTTGCATGTGAGTAATCCCCAAAAGGGAGATAATTAATACGTAAATGTAGACTGCCATAAAGATGACACGGATAGAATTGCTTCTCGGCCAATAAAACAATTTATTAACAAGTTGCATTCGTTTAAATTTAGACTTTAACAGAGGTCATAGCACTAATCAACATGAGACCCTATTAACCTGTAGTTTGCGCGGACTTATTAGAAAATTAATTGGAAAATTCTAATTAAGTTCTTCAATTATTTCCAGGATTATGCGTTCAATAATGGATGGGCTTTAGAGATGAGACTAGTTTTGTTAAGATTACGGTACATCTCTCCAATGACTCATTACTAAATAACGTAACGTCATATTATACGTAAGTCGTAGGCCGATCTTAATATTTAAAAAGACCTTTTCAATGTCCGGTGTTCGTCATACGTTTTTTTTACATACATGTGTACAGAAAACTCTAGAAGACTAGATTAAGCAGTTTTTCTAAATAGAAAAAAGTATTTGGATTCTTTTAAAAGTCCCCCGTTTCCTTCAAAATCCATACAACTGGAATAATTCAGGCTCTCTTTGAGTGAATCCTAAAAATCAGTAGCACTTGTTCAAAATGTAATGTATCGATCAGTTTGGAAATATTTATATAAAGTAGGGTGACCTTCGGTTCGGTCCGGCTGTAGTAGTGCTTTAGCGACCGTCCAGAATGGAGTTTTAACGGCGCGCATCGCTTTTCAACCAAACTTAACCTTGCCCTAGTAGTAGTTGATTTGCGCTGCGAAGCTCGTGAGTCCTGACCAATTGCTACATTGCTCCTTCTGCCGCCAGCTGAACGATAATCGGTTCATGTCATTTTCGGGCGAATACTTCGGGGAAGGTACTCCTTATTTTTCCCCTCTACCTGCAGCTGTAATATTTTCCTCATCACTTGAGCACGTTCTGTCATAGTACGTAGTTCTTTTGTTCGAATTTCGAATACTCGCTAAATGTCCGTGTATGTTTCACGTAACATTTCACTATGTACATATTCTGTAATGTGGTTGGTGTTAGAAATAATAGAAATTTAGTTGATATAGTCTGCATGAGCAAATAAGGGTAGTTCCGAACGCTTTTAGGGCGAAACGTCTGTTATTCATGAAACATATAACATTGTTTTATCATCACGTTGCATAATATTTAGAAATACCATTTTCTGTTAGTTAAATATATCACTACTCTCGGGACTCCTGCTTTTTTGCGCCCTTGGCGAAACGGCAGCTTGTGCATCAACTGAACTAAAAACACTTGGAAGCGTAAGTCTTCGATCAAACCCAGTGTTTTCTTTCTCCTGCGTTTTTGTAACGGATGGAGTCGTTAAAGACTTTCAATTATAAATTTTTTGTGGGATTACCTCCAAGAACAAGACTGTCTAACGTGCTCATTTTCAATAAAATCACTATACACAATGCACCAGGTCTTGTGGCTGGTCTTATTCTAACTCTCAGTTAGAATACGCCAGGTTTCCATCCAAACAAAATCTTTTAATTCGATCCGCTTCCACAATCCAAGGCAAATTAAAACGAGAAACGCCCGCACATTTTTTAGAAAACAGTTGTCGCCCCAAGAAAAAGCAAGAAAAAATAAAAATCCTCCAGTTAAATACAAATTTTATCTCAAATCTGATGAAACGTCGAAAAAAGAAGTATTTTTCTGATTAGCAAAGTTTTTTAAGGCTCGAGGAAAAATCGCTCGCTCGTCCACGTCGAAAAGTTCTTTAAGCATAATTGCATCCGAAGAATTTTTACGTAACGGCCATTTCATTAAGTTTTAAATTAGAGAACATACTGAACAATAAGTGGAAATGTCAGTAGAATAAATTAGTTAGCAGGAAACAAAACATAAGCCGGGAACTCGGGAATATTAACGAAACGTTAAAGCATAATTTAAAATTTTATTCCGTCGACTCTTTTATATAAATGAGCCGCTTCCAGTCCCTTCTTGTTACCAATTTGTAAAAATACCTTGACCGACGCCGACGCCGCGATATTCTAGAAGGTAATAGTTTTCCATCAACTTCCAGACTTACTTAAAATTTACTGCGAATGTCCATTTTATATCGTGTGACCAATTTATTTAAAGTGTAAAGTGCAACAGCTTCGCATTTACTGTGGTTTTCACCTTAAATTATCTATCTAGCTTTCTGTATTTTACAACTAGTAGAACCACTCGGTTTCCATTTGATCACCGGATAGCCTCCAGGAAACTAGAACGCCATATTAAATTGTAGATTATTGAGAAACAAACAAAAGCACAAGTCATAAAAAAATGTTTGCCCCATATTTCGCTAATGGTGCCCTCAATTTGGACCCCCCAGTTCCGTAACACCGAAGGCTGCATTAAAAATTTTCCAGTCATTTTTAAGATACACACCACATCAGATATCCAGTTAGGGCGCCACGTTTTTCCAACAGTCGGGGTTCCGAGCGATTGCACCCCCCAGAGTTAATAAATATCCGCACTTCACCAAAGAAATTAGCCGTGAATATAGCTAGATGAATATAGAGGTGGGTGTGGTAGGCCGTAAGGAAATCAACAAAGAAAGTTTCCGGGAAGTAACCTCATCTCACCGCAGACGGAGCCGGGAAGCTTGGGCGTGCACGCAGGGCCGGGAGTTGGGAATCACCGGCGTAACCGGCAGCGAGAGGTCTCTATGCGAGTGGCGCTCATATGTCGCGAAAATATTCACCAGCTAGATCCCTAGTTCTCCGAATCCCTGAATTCAGAAATGACCCATTACACCACTTCTTGTACGCATGCCCAACCCGCAAGTCAATTCTTTGTGTACTAGGCAGGGCGAATTTCAGGGCCTTTAATCCCTTATACCGAGTGTCGAATCTCCACGTAATATTATTTTATGAAAGCCCTAGTTTATTTTAGATAATATATTTCTGCTCTTACTTTGTCTCGCTGTCGTCGATGCTTTTAAGTTTCTGGATGGTGATCTTTGCGAATTTCTCTTAAAAGAACGGGATTCCAAAAGTGCAAAGAGACACATTTATTTATTTCTCGTTTTGGTACCGGCATTGTTGATGGACTGCGCTCTTAATTTTTTTTGTTGAGGGATAATATAGACTTTTATTTGAGGGTTTATTTTCATAGGACTCCAAGTGGCGGAAGATTATTTTCTTGGACTTCGACGCATTTGCAATAAAAATGTGCCCGATGACATAATGCCCTGGATTCCACTCGCCAAGAGCACACCAAAATAGCTGAGCTAGTCTAGCCCCAAACATGCAGGAAATTCAGTCTTTGTAGATTAAGTTTTGTGTTTTAGATGTCCGGCTCTGAAAACTATTTGATTAATGAATTCAGTTCCTTCGACTGCTTCCATACCATCAGGATTACAAAGGCAACTGCTCTATTTCCTACTTCACTTCTTACCGCTTGGGCCATCATAATCTTGGATTTAGGGAGGAATCTTTACATTTCTAACAAATCTTAAATCAATGCATTTGGTGTATTGGCGTGGCAGCTTCTGAATACCTTTTCTGGGGCAAATTTCATTGAGACACTCCGATATATATTTTTTTTAGATATTTTTTGGAATGGACGCGTAATGAATTTTCATTTTTAGTTCAAAGAACATTCGTGCAATGTATCAACCAAATGGCTATTCTCTATTATACGTAGTATACTAATATAACTTTCTTCATTTGAAGATTATACAGTCTGTCCATTTTTAAATAACTGAATTTTATTAGAGATATTTAACCAAATTATAATTTTGGGATTTTTTGGAATTTATAATCAATTTTTACAATCCTTTATAAGCATCCAAGGAATAAAAATATTCTTCCCTAAAAATTAAAAAATCTCTTTTATAGATCTATAAAATTACCTAAATTATTTTCAAATATATTATTTCTTGTAATTCTAAATAATTAATCAATGTAATAAGCAGTAAATATCAAGGAGAAAATTAAGTTTTTTGTATTTAATAAATTTTTAGTAAAATTTTATAATTAGAGGAAATTTAATTTAAGATAAACGTGTCCAGCCTTGTATGACAGCTTTTGTTAATTTATCAATGGTGCTCTAAGATATTCAATTGATTTGTAAATTTAAAGACCCTTATCCGATGACTCCCAATGTGTGGAAACAGCCAAAGTACAAAGTATGCAGCACTTGGCCCACACATTAACCCTCTCAAGCCAGATCTCTCAAGATTATATATAGTTTCACTAGCTAAATAGTAAATAGTAGAAATGTGACTACTCTAATTTGGGTGGAGACATTAATATAGACTGCCTGAGTTCGAGTACCACAATAATGCAATTTTTGATGCTCTAAAGGCATTTCACTTACAAAGAGTATTAGATGAACCTACGAGAATATTCGGAGATCGGATGTAGATTATGTAAATAACAATTTTAATTTTAAAAGACATCATTCACAGAATAAAAAACGTAGAAAGCAACACCTTCTTTGTAACAATAACGAAAGATGTTGTCTTAGAAACAACATTGTTAAAATATTTCAAACGACAAACCATCATTTCTTGAAAATATTAAAAACTATGAAAAGGAGAAAACTAATAGAACCTTTGATGATGTGGAAGCAGACAACGAACCAATTAGACTGATTAATATATAATAAGATGAAACAAACAGTAAAAGAATTCATAATTAATAGAGGAGTACGGCAGGGTGACACGTGATATTCTGTTCGGCATGACACTGGAGTATATATAACGAAAAATAATTTCCCTTTTGTGTGCTCTATCTAAAATTTTTGAACGCTTGATCGACTTATGTTCCCTTTTAAGTTTAAACTCTTTGACTCAAGGTATATTATGGCAAGTATAGTCCAAAATATGTCAATGGTAGCTATAGTCAGGCATGGAGAGGAAATGGTCTACAGCTCACGGCGTGAAAATTTACCTAATTAGCGGCAAGATAGCTTTTTTCTAAATAAATAATGCGAGGAGAGAAAATCTAATGAAAAAAATAAACTTTTAATATAAAACTTATTTTGGCCTCGTCGCGGGGCGCTGTCACTCTGCCGCATAATATTTACAAACATTTTAGGAAAATTAAAAAAGGAGCGTTTTTAAATTTTCACCCACTTAAGTGTAAAACGAAATAAGAGTAAGCCCCGAAAGGAAAAATCTATAAAAAGACAATAAATTTTATTTTTAGCATTACTACCACCTGGGGGAAAGTGAAAATTTGTTTTCCTAATTAAGAGTGTACCTCGGAAACAGAAATATTATTTTTAATTAAGCGAGTGATATAGAAGTTTTAAGTATCAGAGGCGGTTTGTTGTGCTAGATATGGTGAGAGTGCAAGAGCCAGGACAAGTGGGAATTACCTATCCTATCCCAGGTTTTCGTAGTCAGCCCGATGGCAAGCGGAAGCGCAAAAATCGATGTGGCCCGTCGTCCCGATTGTGCGTAGGACATCTGTATTAATACAAACTTTCGAACCCTTACCGCTCATTAAACTTCCGCCTGAAATTAACAGTTACAAGTCTTTAACAAATTCATCCCATCTCATCTTGTTTGACATGATTCTAGTTAATTCGGAGATCTAATTGGATTCTCTTTTCAGTTCTAACGTTTCTTTCTGGGAGGTGGAGGTACGCTACCCTAAACATCCGAGGCAAAAAAAGAAATTCCGGAGAATTAACGCTTCGCACCGAAAGGGGTTACAAATATAAAGACAGGAGGGTTCGAACCGGTGACCTTTGGGTCAGATGGGCCACCTCTTTTATCTTTTCCTTGCTTTCTGCTCGGCCTAAATTAACAAAAAACGGGATTAAAATATATAAACTTGACTGTGACTGCGACTGCGAGTGGTTTTAGGCTTTCGCAGGAAGCTGACAACCAAAAGGCACAAAACGTACTTTTATGTTTTAAGCCGCGTGTAAAAGTTTACTTTTATTCGCTTGTAAATTTGGTGGTACCCATAAATGGGGAGTGAGTGGATTACCTTATAATTTCTCGAGGGAACATTGTACTTAATCGCCATAAAAATGTAAAATCTGTCAACTGAGTGCTTGGGTGAAAAATAATAGTTTTTCGCTCTCCTGGGGTTTTTTAGCAAAATTTATAATTTTAAGATTGGGTAGCTTCAAAATTGACCCTATTCGTTGTGTAGAAAATGAGAAAATTACTAATCGGAAGATGCGCCAAAGGAATCGACGTAAAATAAATTTAGCAGGCGGCAAAATTATATGACGTAATTGAAAAAGATCTACCGGGAACGAGATCAGGCGAATTAGTGACAGGAAAAGAAGCAATGAACTTTATACTTCAATCAATAGCGTCTGTAGAAAGTTTCAATTCAATACAAGTTATTTTCAAACAGATAATTGCTTTCACAAACAAATCTCTGGGTGCGCCTGGGGGGCCTTCAATATCTTATATTAAGGAATAATCTGTTCCAGGATTCATTTGGAAAATTACTTCTGAAGACCCAATATTCATAAAGTTTAATATGAGCTCAAAATAAAAAAAAGATTCCAATTAGCCAAGTTTTGAGTAGCGCTGATACATAATAATAATAATAATAACAAACCCCTTCTTACCCTGAAATTAAATTAAAAATGTGATATAGTGACGTGTAAAAGTGCTTTTGTTCCTGCATAAATAAATTCGCATTTAATTTTAATTAAATTAATTTGAAAATTATTTTTTTTTACAAGAAGCATTTTCGAGTTCGAACAAAAAAAATCATCATCAAACGCTATCATTGAGTCCGGTTTTGCTTTATGTTCAAAATGCCAAAGCTCCAACAATTTATCGGATTAATTTATTTGATTGGTAACAATAAAATTTCTAGGTAAATAAATAATATTTTGTGTCGCGCCCCACGGGTAAAAATTTCCGATAATAAAAATGCCGATCGACTGTCATTTACATATAGTTGATTATTGCGCCCGCTTGGCAAAATATGCAAAATTCGTAATGCGTATTGATTAATAAATTTTTACAGTTACTGTATAAATTATAAATACTGTTCCAGGCCACTTTTATCCAGTCCCATTTTAATAAGCGGACAATTATTATGTGCAGCGGCGCTAATTCCAGGTGGCCCGGTGACATTGGACCTAGAAGTTCCAACTTATTTTATATGCTTTTTCAAACATCGATATACACAGTTAGTAGAAATATCCGTTTCGCGGCGATTCAATTTTCTCCAAGGCAGATATTCTCGTAGGAAAAGGAAATGGCTTCTGTAAAACTACTCCTCGTATCAGTTAAAAATTTAATTATTTATCAACGATATTTGCTGTTTATTCCCGGATCTGCAGAGACCTTATTTCTGGGCACTGTTTCTGATTTTCAGTTATCGCGAAAATGTTATGCAGCAGATTTACGAGTTATAACTTTCTGTATTTGCATTGCGGATATTTAACTGTAGGGATTCACCGAAGTAAATTGAGAAATCAACCCAGGTTTTGGGAAATATATTTTACAATTCGATCTCAATAATTAATTTGAAATGAAATTAAACTGCAAAATCAGCATTTTTGTATTATAAATAAATAAAATAAATACAAGTTTTATTGACACATTATTACAAAAAATAAATACAATTCATTAATGTAAATTTACCAATAACATACCAAAAATATAGTGTCAAAACGCCTCAGATCAAGTCGCCCCCTATCCGAAAGCGACCTGTTCCCCCCCTGAAGCCCAGGAGAAAGAAAATATAATAAAACAAAATACAATAATTTTTACTGCAGCCAACCATAATAACATCTAATTTAATGAAATAAATCTTTAAAACAAAAAAAATGCAGCTCAACGTAACCACCTGATAAACAATGAAACGTGCTTCACACCATCTCCAAAAGAAAGACCTTAACGACAACATCCTGAGTCCGTAAACAATTGAGTTATAGACATTCCAGGCCATATAAGGATCTGCGAAATATTGATTTTCTATATCTAGGAATAGTGACATAACCATGTTGTCGAAGGTTCAAATTGTGCACATCCGTTCGAAACGATAATCGTTCAAATAAATATACTTTGTAGATAAAACAAGAAAGGTGCATTTTCTCCTTAACACCATAGGCAACCAACGAAGCAGTCTCAATTTGTGAGTAATCCTGGAACGACGTTTTAAACCAAAAATAAAACGAATGCATGAGTTCTGCACCTTCTGAATTCTAGATGAATCAAATGCATCAAGACAAGGATCATAAACCATATCTCAATAATTAAAATGACTAAGAACTAAACTGTCACAAAGTTTTTGATGCATTCTGAGAATGGAATCAAAGTATCACCAAGCATAATACCTTGAAGAAATATTCGATCAGTTTTATTACAAAAGAGAATGACAGACGACTTAGTGGGGATTCACTTTTAGGTAATGATCTGCTGCCAACTTAATTAATGATTTTAAATCTGTATTGATTCGAACACGAGCATCACTGACATCAGAATCGGGAAAGCTATAATATAGTTGTCATCAGCATAAAGATGAAATTTGCAAAAATTTATACAAGAGTACATATGACTAGTGTAAATTGTGTACAATAAGGGGCCCAAAATAGATCCCTGAGAAACACCACAGTCTACTGGTAACGGCTGAGATAAAGAACCAGAAATACGAACCCTTTGACTTCTATCTCTTAAATAGT
>JAUIMW010002442.1:0-10718 GCA_033557785.1 Enochrus cinctus | reverse complement strand
TAACAATCGTCAGTATTATTATAAAGTTATTATTAATACATTTATTAAATAAATATTACATAAAAACAATAATAAAGCTGCCTGAAACTTCAACATCTACAAATTGTATAGAATTGCGACATCATCGCAAGATTCCATTAGTTGAAGCGCCTCTCGCTTTCGACATTTGTCGGTGGCAGTAGGGGAAAAATGTGAATTTCACTAGAGAGAGAGTAGGACCTGGTCTTACATCTACCCCGGGCGCCTGTTTCACTATCAGCGGACAGAATTTTACCCTAGTAAAGCACTACAAGTTCATTTTTGTGTTCAGTGGCTGTAAATCCCCGGAAGAAATCTAATATTACGAAAGGATCTGATCATGTATTTGTTTATTACATTATTACTTTACTTTTTTATGCCTGATGTTATTTCCTATAGAGATACTAGAATAATTATTTCGTTGTATAAAGGAAACGTTCTTTGAAAAAACAAAACAACGTGAAAGAGGTGGTGACACCTAATTTTTTATTATTTTTAACTACATTAAAAAATAAAAATATTCGTATTTGTATATATGACAGTGTGTCTACTTTATATATTTTATTAAATTATAATTGTAAACCAAATTTTAAAAGTATCTTTTTTAAATAATGTTTTCGTTAATTTTAATTAATGTAGCATTTCACTTATTAAGATTGTGGTCTGTACCTAAAATTTGCGGATTATCAAAGTAAAATATATGTTGGTTTTCTTTGGCATGAGTAGTTAAACCTATGTTTTTATTGTTATGTCTAACATCATTTTTATGTCTTAGTAATTGTGATGACTGTCTAAAATAAGAGAAATAAAAGTGCCATGTTTGTTTTTGTACTTTTAAAAAGGCAAAAAATTGATTAGCTTTATTATTATATAGAAAAGCTACACGTAAGTTGTTTCTTCAAAGTTGCTTTATGTGTTTTACTTTTTTGTTTGTGTATGGTAATGATATGAATTCTTTATTCGTTGTATGTTCTAAAGGTTTGTAAATATTATAATTTAATTTTTATTCGTTATTATTGTAGACGAATGAAAGAAATAATTAGATATAATGACTTGAAGAATTTAAAGTAGCTTCTTCAAATATTCATTTCCATTGTTATATAATTTATATTATATCACTAGATAAACACGATGCTTGTTGAAGTGGCAAAAACAACGAAAAACACTACCTACTTTTTAAAATATAAGCATTTTAAGAGCTATTGAAAGTGAAGCGATAAAGTTTTTACGTTCGCTTAGCCATGGGTGTCCACCTAAGCTATGATGTCACGTTCCGTTTGTTAGTGTGTTTTACGCATCTTTCCTGAAACAGAATTTGTCGGTTCTCTTAATTAATTGCATAAACTCGTGGTGGGGCTACGGAGTTCTACGGACATTTACGTAGGTTCTGCTTTTTTAAACAGGCTCTGGGGGTCAATTTTTGAGCTTGCACATAACAATTTCGAACAGAGAAACCATGTGCAACATCGTGTGACGATCAAATTGCAATTTTTGAATGTCTTTCGATCGTCCGTTTACGATTGCCGCTCGGAAAGTTGAATAGAATTTTGTTGGGATTGCAACGTAAGTGAGTTTCGTATATGCAAATTAAACATAATTGCAAAGTTTAGACTAAAACACAAGTTATTTCAGTTAACAAGTTATATTCGCTTGTTTTAATTATGTTTGGAATGATTACATTCTTTCTTTGTACTTATATAATAATGTACTTATAAAATATGTAATATAATTTATTATAAAATTTAAGATTTTCGCCAACGAAAAAAGTATGGTAATTGATGTCTCAATTATAAAGAAAAATTTGTCTTGAAATACACACGCAGTTTGATCGAAGGACAGAAGATGCGTTCAATCATCAACCTAATTGGACTCAAAATAAAAAGTCTTGGGAATTCATATTAAAAAATCCCGATTTTCTTCACATACGATCGCGTTGTACAAATCTTTTCGTAAACGATCGATCGTACAAACTCAAAAATCGACTTCCTGAATTTTTCTTTGATAAAACAAAACTTGTTTATCAATATCATTAAAGAGACATTACTAACACAAAACAATAACGCATAGCAAGTAAATACACTGCAAATAACATCAAGAAAGATTCCGACAAAGAGGGATAAAAATATTCCATACGGTTTCATTCCAGTCTACATGCTGGCCATTCAATAACTTAAAACCCAAACTTGGTGATTTCTGGTGTAGTCTATTTTACTACTTATTATTAGTAGTTCTGATATTGCAGCAAAGCTACGGGGAGTTTTTGTAAGTGACAAAAAATAGCCACACGTGTCCCGTAAATATTTTGCTCGAGATTTGATGATGTAATTCACTAAAATGTGACAAACTACGTAAGGTAACAGCTGTGCTATTTACTATCTTAAATTTTATAATGTTTATATGGAGTAGCGCAGTCATTCAGCGGATCTGTTATACTAGAGAACCCAAAACAATTGAATATATTTAAAATCAAAATAATTTTGGACAATTTTTTTTAATGTTGTATTTTTAATTTATATTTGTAAACAAACACCCAGTTGAATTTAATGTTTAAATTTCCTCGCACTTTGTACAAAAAAAAACAAGTATAAAACATTTTCAAAAAATACCAATAAGTCTTGTTATTCATGTACTTATTTATTGAAATCTGCATCTATAATATTGGAGAATGTTTTTAACTTTCAGTCAGCATAATTACGCTGGTACTAATGAATTTACCTAATAGACACTACAGACTATTATGACAATGTATGTTGTTGGATGAAATTAAGATAAGGGATTCTTTGTTACACCTAATTAATAATTTCGCTAACCATTTATTTTGACTTACTTATCATATTTAAATTGCGTCTTATTTCTTTATTGTTTTAACCAGACATGGCGTCAGCAAAATCTCCTTTAAACTTAGGTAATTGATAGATAAAAAGTGTTATCCATTCATAAAAATAATTATCACCATCAAGTCACTACTACCCGGTTTTGGAGCAACCTAAAACTTACCCTGGTGTCAGGTGTTGACGAAGAATAAACCCATTAAAATTTCCTAAACTAACTAAAGCCAACCAGACCAACAAACGTACATATATTATAAAGTACATATACATTACATTAAACGTATAAAAAAATGATATATTTGCTTTTAATGCAACAATAATCTAATTAAAACAGGTCTACTGCATCTAGAAATTCAATTAAAATTTTAATTGGCGAATATAAATAACAATATATCTATAATTTATTGTTTTTTGTACATCTGTTTTAATAATTCATTGTATTTACGTCCATTCAAACTAAATAATTTTATGCAAAAGTGTATTTGCACTGATGAATTTCAATGAAATATTTTAATAATACCAATAAATAACAACTTAAAACTAAAAATCAAAGTCCGTCCCATATAAACAATATTTATTCTGAGCAAACACATGTTCGAAACGTCAAAATACAAAAATCGTGGTTCTTCCACGTTTCAAACTTTTAAAAACTACGCGAGATAGTTTCAAAAATGTTTTGACAAATTTTAAAGAATACGTAATCAATTGCAGTGAAACACAATGCAGGAATAAACCTCGATGGTTTCGATAATGGAAAACTATTATATACTGTCGTAGGTGCTTATTCCCACAAATTTGTGTATACTAGTACATTTTTGTAATTACAAAATCATATAATTATGCCATTAAAATATAGTTTCTTCTAAATTACATCTTGCATAAAATGAATATATTATTACTAAAGCAATATGCTCTTATGAATGTGGTGCCAAATGTAAGTACCTTTTTCTTAAGATACAATATTAAACCTAATTTTATTAATAAATATGCTATTTTTGCAAATAAAATTATTTTAATAAGTTAAAATAATTTCGCATATCAAGTATTAAAATCATTTTTAACGCTTATTTAAAAATTAAAATTTTATTGCGAAGCAAACTCCCTCTACAATCGAAGATACTAATTCGGCAATAAATCGTAAAATAGCAAAGATGGCAGACTCTTTGTATACAACTGTTGATAGATCGTTTGTTATTTGTGATAGTGTTATTATTTTTTAAAATTTTAAGTGCCTTATTGAATGTATTATGTTTATTGCAAATTGCAACAAATAATTAATTTTGGGCTACATTTTCATTACAATGTCTAGAGTGTTTCCCTATGACTACGAGGAAAACTTCGATTTTCCCCAAGTTTGGTGTACCAAGGAACTGATACGTTTAGTCACTGCAGTGGAAACTTTTTCTGAGAAACTGTGCCCACCACCTAAAGATGGGGTTTGGAAAAGTATAGGAGAAGCTTTAATGAAAACGAAAATTGTTCGTTGCGACGTAATGCGTTATAGCCCTAAGCAATGTTCGAGACAATACACTAATTTACTAAAAAGGTTCTTCGGGGACAAACAAGAACGCAGGTTGGCCAGGAATTTCAATCCAAATGAGTATATGATAAGGAAACTCAAACGAAAACTTATCCGAGAAATTAGGGAACAAAGATTTTTGGGTACGTAAACTTAATATACTGACTTTGCAACTCAAAAAGAATTGAAAAATTAATTAAAATATATTTTTAACATAATACTTGTTCTAAAAGTATATAGTACCATATATTTTATAGAGAGAGCAGTAATTCACTTTTAGAAGTATATATTAATAAATAAGGAAAGTATCATTTGAACTGTAGGAATGCCTATATCAATTTTACAGTAAATGTCATATTATATATACATACATTTTTTAGTCGGTGGGTCAGTATTAAATCCTTTGTGGTCGATGAAATTTTATAGTGTATATTGTAGAGAAAAAAATAAAGGGATCGAAAAAACCATTTAATTTAATTATTAATGGCATTTAATGGAAAGAACAATGCTCTATTATTAAATAAATTTTTCCCATTTCTTAAGGTCAGTTACTATTTTTTAATTAGTTTTCAGCTTTCATTTAGCTTCCAGTAGAACGAGGACAATTATTCCAGAATTTATTTTAACAAACTGAAAAATAAAATAGAGATACTGATTATTTTTCCTTGAAAAAACTTTTCCCATTTTTATTTTATTTTTCTCATTTATAATAACAAAATAAATGAGGTTAAAAAAAGGTAATCTTGCTATTTCATTGTGTATTCACTATACCTAATTTATTACTGCACCATTTTCTTCTTTTAAAATAAAACACTAATTGATCCCTTAGTTCCTTAACCTATATATTTAAAAAATTATTATTTTTTTATATTTTAGCTAAGTGCTTATTCGTTTCCGTGAATTCGCTAAAAGTTTATATATTTATATTTACGTTTAATTTATTTGCTAATATACGCAGTACTTCACATTAACCATACAAGACAAAAAAATCTGTTGATTCGATTTCAAAGATGGAAAGCCCAGGGTAGTTCACAGAGTGGCCGGTATTAGCGACGTGCAGAGCTAAAGCACAGGAATCTTTCCGCACTTTATTTCTCTCCCGACTTGCGCCTCTTCCATTTCTTTCTCTCTCCGGCCAACTTCCCGGCCTCTTCATTCCCTGTTCCTCTCTCCATCAACCTTCAGCTCACTATTCCATCCCACGTGTTCCTAGATATGCCTCTTGTTCTGGTCTCCCACACTTGCTTTACATGTTTAGTGTATGGCAATATGTGCAAATGTCCTCACTATTCCCGCTGTTTGTTTTCTATGTGATTTCTGCATTTCTAATACTGACCATTTTTGTAACTCCTATTTACTTCATTTTAGTGGTCTGTAATTTACTCTCTTTTTGTCAATATACAAGATTCGCTCCCTACTGTCAAACCTGGTCTGTATATCGCTCTATATACATCCATTTTTCCTTGGCACTTCTTTTTTTGTTTATGAGAACGCTATTGATGTTGTTGTAGAGCCTTACAATATTTTCTATCCCTGTGTTTACTTTTCTTTCCATTTTACCATCACTACTCAGCTTCACCCTTCTTCATTATAACTACAGTCAAGCGTTTGTAACATACATTCTAATGCTGCTGTTAACAATTTTGAAGATACTGTATCACCCTATCACATACCCTTCATTATATGAAGTCGATTAGTTTCGTCGTGTTATTTAATTTACGACGTTTGAGCTGTGCAGATACTTTGGATGAGTTCGATCTAAGTCGAATGCCTTCTCGTAATCGGCAAATGCATAACATGGAGCAACGTTTTATTCCTGGCATTCTGTTTTCTTTTGGAATATGAAATTCTATATCAATAGTTTTTATCTTCTACTAATTCTTGGTTGTGCCTAGTGTCAATTTTTCCACCTTTTGGGGGTTTTTTAGCTCTTACTTGAGCGATAAAGTTCCCATCACGATCATATAATGAGCAGTGCTACCTTAAAGAAGAACTGTCACCTCTTCGTAGGAACTTTCAACACCCTGATCATCGTAAGAACTCTTTGGCGCATATAGCTGCAAAATCTGGAGCATACAGCGTTCGGACAATTGCGTTTCCGATCGGGCGACCCGGTTCGAAGAACTGTCATATTTGACTACAAGATTCAGAGTCCTGTTTACCATAAATTCTGCTCCGCTAGCTATCTGTCCGTGAGGTAATCTGCCTGGTTGGTGAGGGATTGTGGGCTAATGGTATTCTTACTTATCCTACCCACCCGGGGTAAATCCATTTTCAAATATAGAAATTCATAGCATGTAAAATATGTTAGCGAGTTTTAGATTCCTTAAAGGCGTCTTGTCAGTATTTAGACTCCAGCTGACATCTCTAAAATTGACTTAAATCTATACAATAAATTAAATTCCAGTTAATTTTTATTTAATTATAAAACACAAAATGTTTAAATTACACAAACGGTAAAATGTGCAATACATGTTAAAACTTAATCTTTTATAAAATCTTAAAAATTAATCAAGGTATTATCTATTTCACAGCAAAGAAACGTGCAGTGGAAGACGTAAAAAATGTCGAAAGGATGTTTGATTTCTTAGAAAATATGGAAACCCAAAATAAAAATACATTACAAACCGACACAACATATTTGGACATTGAGGCAACTAACTTACCGTTCCACGAAGATCTTTTAAATGAGTCTTTGGAAGAAATTATAGAAACTTTTAAGCTTAAAGAAGAAACATCCGGAAGAAGCTCTTCGGAGAGTTTTGTTATTAACATAGAAGATTCATCCAGTTCAATGGAATTTAATTTTAATCAAACTGCATCTTGCTCTCCAGATTCTGCTATCGCAGATGTCGTAGGCCCTTCAAATGTTAATCCAAATTATTTTGTAGATTATAAGCAACTACATTCGCATCCTTATCAAACTTTTTATTTTAATAGACAGCAAAATTGCTTTTATAATTACAATAATTTCCATAATCACCCTTACAATCAACAAATGAACTCAAGCCACAATCAGTGCCACAGAAATGTGTTCACAGCAGATGTTTATAGAAACAATTTGCATAAACACTACCCTCCTTATAAATATCCCAGTATGTATTTCCCTCAATATAAAACTAATTTTTTGAATCCAGTGCAATTTATTCAAAATAATTTTTTGCCAAATTCTCAGTACCCAAAATACAATTACAGTCATGTAGAGTTTCCATGTCCACGTTTTCAACCTAATTACGGCGAACAAACAGATGATTCTTTCCATAATTACGCCAAACGGCCTTATTATTGACTTCATGTAGTAAATAGTCGATTGTCTATAATTTTTGACAATAAATTAATTTTTAGATATATTATGTTTCATTTTATGCCTTACCTTATAACGTATTTACTTAACACGTACAAAAGCATTAAGTTAAATATCTGTCAATACTTCGTACTTGAGAAGGTGCATGAATAATATTCCCTCTTCTGTAATAGAGTTACAAGACAGGATGGGAAAGCACGTGTCTGTGTGCGACGGCTACAATTAACATGACTCCCACGTAAGTGCAAAAAGGTGACTTTAATTATTAATTGGTAGTTAGGACACAAGGCCTAACATGTGAATTTAATAACACGCCACAGATGGAAATGCACCTAAAGCCACATCAATTTAGTCCTTCTGTCAAGATTACTAATTGCTTCTATTAAATGTGCAATTTAGTGGATTAATTTGAACGTCAAGTTAATTATTTAACAGTGCTGCAATTTTGAAACGTGTGCTTATTGCAACAGCTTATTTCAGTTAAGTTTCTACATTTTGCATAATTTCATTTCTCATTTGCGGTAGTATTTTATAATATAATTTAATGCAGTAATGTGAGAGTTGGTGAACACGAATATTCTTGTATGATCGTATTAAAAAATAGTAAAAGTACATCCTGTTATCATAAAAAAAATTATTTGTAAAAGAATTATTTAAAAAAAAATAAAAATATATTACATTTTAATATTGGGTTGTCGCATAAGTTCGTTTGTCTTTTGGCGCGCAGATATTGACGCCTATTGGGCGGAAAATAATTAGATAAGGGGATATCTTCGTAACGTCAGTTGTAGCCTATACTTGTGGCTACATTTTAGTGTAAAATTTATTTAATTTTTCTATTTAGTTTGTGACCTCGTGTATAGTAAAAATGGATGAATAAAATGAGCATTTTCGGCATATTATGTTGTACTATTTTCAAAAAGGGAAAAAACACAACCCAAGCAGCGAGGAAAATCTGCAATTACCGATCCACATTTTGCAGGTAGCGAACGAACGAATGTGTCGCATAGTACCGTTCAAAGACACCTCCACGCAGAAGGCTATGTCAATCGTGCTAATATGTGGGTTCCGCATGATTTAAATGAGTGCCAGCTGATGTAATGTATGCTTGTTTGTAATCAGCTCATTAAAAAGAACCAGATAGAACCATTTCTTCAGAATAAGATAACTGGCGACGAAAATGGATACTATTCAACAATGTTGTTCACCGTAAATCTTGGAGTAAAAAAGATAGTGCTCAGACATCGCCATCACCCAAAGAAAGTGATTTTGTGTATTTGGTAGGCGTAAAGAGCGTAGTCTTCTATGAACTACCTCTGAATAATCAGACTATCAACTCAAACAGTCAAATACTGTGAACAACTTGACAGTCTGAAGACAGCTCTTGCACAAAAACAACTTGCATACATACATCTGCAACCATCGTACAGAAGTTGGTAGGGCTTTCATGGGATATTGTACCTCACCCTATATATAGCCATATTTCGCATGTTTGGACGACATAAAAAGCCTTCTGGAGAGATGGAAGATTACAATTGCCTGAACGTTGGGCCAGAGTGATACAAAATAATTGACAATATAGTTAATATTAAAAGCTTTTATTTTAGAATGTATTTTGCTTTGAACAAATGTCAAAAAAGTTAATGAACTTATGTGACAATGCAATAAGTACATTAGGTATTATACAATAAAATTGTTAAAAAAATTATTGCGTATATTTTTACCACATACATTTAAAAATGTTTTTCTAAAAAATAGGCACACTTAATCTAATTGACTTAATTGCTACCAGTGAATACTGCTGATTAATTAAAAACCGTCTCACTTCAGATTACAATTTAAAAATATCATAATTTTTTTCCACGCGTCTCAAAAATGTATTCGCAAGGCAGTGATACGATGAACCAAACCGCTTTAAATGGAACGAAATAATTTACGATTGCCATAATTAGAACTCTATATTCCTTGTTTTGTTGTATATTATACAGTTTTTATAAAATCTATCATAGAAGCGATCGTTCTTTGTGCAAAATTAAAATTGAGAAAGTCCTTATTGTGAATATTCTCAAACTTCTCGATTTGCACGAGTACACATTAATCTTTACAGTCAACTTAATTGACTACAAATAAAGTAGAAGGTAACTTCACAAGTGAGAGAGTGGTCTCGTCTATGTTTAGTAAACAGTCGCTCAATCACTAAATCAATTTTTATTGGATTCATGTTATAATAAGTTTATGTAAAGTGACCAGTTAATTGACAATGTCCAACGACTAGAGTAATGAATGTTCCGAATTCTCTCTAGTAGAGGTTTAATAGTTCTTTCATTTTGATGTAATATGGAATAGTGATTTGGAAGGTTCATATTATTTCTAGTCCTAATCATTTGAAAACATCCTATGCTCTCTGATATGAAAGAGTGAGCAAGTAGCCCAGTTTATTTTTTAGCAGTTGTACTATATAGATAACAAAATTAGAGGCTAATAAAAAAATTAACAGTTTTAACAATAATATTTATATTTTCCTTAAATAGTTCAAACAAAAATTGGTACAAGTTGCCAAGAAATACGTTTTTCAAATACATTCTCACTATATAATCTTCTGGAAACAACCTAAAATAAATTATACATTTTAGTTTAAGGTTTTCAAAATATTTTTGGAGATTGGCCGTCCGTGGCATATTGACAATAAAAACGGTACGGATTTGACTCCGTCCTCTTGATTAGATTCATATGCTAAGGAATTGACGTCACATATCTATATATATAATCATGAACTCTTTTACCCTTTGGGTGTCGAGTTTTACTTTTATCACATGCACAATCTGTATTTGTATTCACAAAAGTTCTCCACTCTATTTGGTTCTCTGCTGTTGCCGCTGCCTCTCTTCATGTGACCCCCTTTGCTACAGTACCTTAGCGACGGTGTCATCCCACTTTTTCCTCGGACGCCCTCTTTCTCTCCTTCCGGCCATTCTCGCCTGCCAGACTCGCTTCACCTGTCTTCCGCTGTCCATCCTCACCAAGTGACCAAACCATCTCAATTGTT
>JAUIMW010002441.1:0-10719 GCA_033557785.1 Enochrus cinctus | reverse complement strand
AAATTGGTTATTAAACGAACGAACACCAGAGCTAACAGAAATTACAATTGCTAATGAAACAAGGATTCCAGTTACCAGTGCAGGTAGAAATGCAAAATTGGTATGTAAAGAACATGTAAATATCATTTTAACAAATATACAGTAAGTTCCGAATCTAACAACTAACTTATTATTCGTGGGTCAGTTGATTGGGAACGGTAATAATGTGGAATTCGATAAAAAAAATCTGTAGCTTATCAAATTTGGTAGATAGACAGAATACAGGACCAGCAATCGATCAGAAACAAAAGTGTAAAATTTGTTTTCAAGGCAAAGTGTGTTGTGAACCGATGGTAAAAAGGTCTATTTGAGGTTCAAAATATTTCATAACATTCATAGATTATATACTTCCTGACAACAAATGAAGAAGATTAAAATTTTAAGAACAGACAGTGGAGGAGAATATGTTTATAATTTGTTTAAGAAATTTATACAGAAGAGTCGAATAATACATCAGAGAACAGTTATACTCCTGAACAAAATGGTATGGCCGAAAGATTTAACCGCAGTATAGTAGAAAAAGCTACTCTTCTTTGATAAAACCTAGAAAGGCGTTTTTGGCCCGAAACTGGTAGCACAGCATGTTATCTGATGAATCGTTTTGTGGCTTCAGGTACTGAAAAGAGTCCTTCTGAGTATTGGTTTGGTAGAAAACTAAACATAAGTCATTTAAAGATTTTTGATGGTACGTCACTGGTGTACGTTCCTAAAGCCTAAAGCATATTTTAGTTGGTTACTATGAAACAACAAAAGGTAACGGACTGTATAATCCAAATACAAACAAAATAATCACCAGTGGTGACGTGATTGTGATGGAAAACACTGAAGAAGAAAACATTAATGAACCTGAAATATCATATTCAATGGGAAAAGAATTCATGGCTTCTTCTACTGAAGATAAAGGCGAATAATATCAAAGTTCGGAAGAAGAAATATCTATCCCGTGTTACTGACTCTCCGTTGCGTTCGTGTGGCGAGCTTGGAAATATCATGTCTTTTGAGGTCGTAGAAATCATCTCATTATGAACTCAACTTTTTACTTTAACACTGTAGCTCAATTGTTAAAGATTCAAAACAACCGATAGTAAAGAGGGTAAGACCCCTATAGAAAATGAGTTAAATTTAGTTCATTTATGTGATCAAAATATGACTGATAAAGTTCCGAATCAAAATCTAATGATGGGTGGGTTGATGTATTTATCCGTTCTGATTCGATCTGATATTGCATATGGTGTGAGTTATTTAAGTTAATTTAATAATTCTTATGTATAAAGAAACACAAGATTGGATGTAAAAGTAAAAAAAATGAATATTTTCGACCTCCATGTTTTTACAAATGTATATATTCTAGACCCTCGTGAATCCAAAAGCTCAATTCATTTGATTGCATTCTCATATGGAATGTAACTTTTTATTACAGAGATATAAATTAATTCTGTGGCACTACTAAAGTTTTCATTTTACACAAACGTGAGTTCGATAAATCAGTGCATCCACCATTTATGGGGGTATAGGTGATCCTAATGAAATTTTGTCACAACATTTAACAAGGCTAGGTAATATCAAAATTAATTTTTGACTTAAACTCAACCTAACTTATTATTTTGGTAACCGGTAATACTACAAGGCAACCACATTAATTATGTAACCTTTCATCGCATTTTTTCTTCTTTTAAAAGCGGTTTAAATTCATTATTATACTTGGAAACGAGTAGCATTTAAGCTCATTTAAATGTATAATAAGGGGTCTTTAATAGGACAGAAGTTGAAAACAGAATAAAACTGACATCGGGGAAAAGATTATTCAAAATGCACGTCGCTGGCTTTCAGTAAACAGGGGTCGCGTCGTGCGTGATAGGAAGGTCACCTCGCAAAAGGGTGCAAGTCTTTAGTTAAAAAAAAGATAAACTGCGCGACATTGAAGCACGATTTCAGTCTTTAACGAGGTTTGTTAAGGAAGGACTCTCAAACCCTTTGAACAAAAAAGGAAATTCGTCTGACATCCAACGAACCGTATGCAAACAACTCGGAGGGGGCGAGTTAGTACTGTTTTATATACTTTTACTTTCTGGAAAAACAAAAATAAATTCGCTGGATTACGGCTGTTAAAGTTTTCAGACGAAGTGGCCTCATCAATTTATAAATTGATGTTATATGCAAAAATAAAATAAAATGACTTCTTTTTTAATACGCTCTAATTAATTTTAAGACCAGACAAAAATTGACACAACTTCAGTTCATAAAAACAAAGATAAATATTTTCAGTTGTTCAATATTTTTTGCAAATTTGTCGTTTTCCGGTATCTGCAAAAAAATGCAGACGCTGTATTTGCTTTATGGCATCCTTCGGCGCTCAATTTTCTAGCAAGGGATGTATCTTTCAATTTACTAATTTATTTTAGGCCTGCTGCGTGTCCAACTTTTTTGCCATGGCATCCAAAACAGTCGCAAGACATCACTTGATAAATGAAAGTAAAAAGTTAAGAGGGGTGCCTTTGTTGTCAGAATCCTATTCGGATTTGGCTCGGAGCATCCTCTTTAATCCACCCGATATCTTTGATATCACGTACGAGCCACTAATAGGAAATGCCTCGATGTATAGGTTTGTTATATCGAGTTTAATGAATATTTACTTAATAATGCAAAATTATGCGTTCTCTTTCATTTTATTAATTCCATTAGCGAAATATATATACTACCATGCAAAGCAAACAGAAAAAAAGTAAAAAAATATAATGAAAAGAGCATTTCTATTTGAAAGTTGTAAGTCATTTCAACTTGTGCCAAGCGAAGTGTTTTCAAGAAGCAATTATAACTGTAAATATTATTAGAAACAAGGAAATGACATTTATAATAACTCCAACTAATTCCAAAATTTGTAATTCATAAAGACCGGGGAGATACAATTAATGTTACATTCTGGTCTCGAATAATAAATTTATTCAACGGCACATTTCTCCCAAACACCGTCCTCTCCATTAATTGTGAATTAATTAAGAAGAAACGGGAGCGAAAATTTGTCGCAACCCACCTTTTCCCACCAGTTCCCTTTCCATTTTCGCTGGGGCTCTATTGGCTCGGTTTAGGCTTGATCGAATTTGAATTGCAAATTGTTTCACTAAAAATTTTTATTATTATTATTTTATATTAAGTGCTTTAGCGCGGCGATTGCCGCTCCAAGGAGAAATTCTCGTTGAATGGCCGTGGAAAATGAAAAATGTACACGTTTTAATCAAATAAGGGTGAATCGAGAGATTTTTTTTTGTTTCTTAGGCTGTATTTTCGGGGTTTTGTTGAACTTCAAGGTGTTTGGATTTCTTTGTGAATTACATCGTTAAGGGTTCGTTAAATTTATAATTATATTAATGTCAA
Organism: Enochrus cinctus; assembly: GCA_033557785.1. NCBI lineage: Eukaryota > Metazoa > Arthropoda > Insecta > Coleoptera > Hydrophilidae > Enochrus > Enochrus cinctus. Next base: position 7,308 of record JAUIMW010002441.1, on the reverse strand, counting down.
GTTTTATTTCTATTTGTAGCTTTCTGTAACAGAAATTTCGGTGATTTTCTTTGTTCATATCCTTTTATTTTTTCCAGCAAACTGCTATTTGCTAAGTTTGTATTTAATTGCACATACCTAACATGAGTCATCAAAATTAATTAAAAAAATAAACAATGAAAACATTTTATAGAAATATTAAATATATGAATTTTGATTACCTTAAAATCGTTGAGCACCTGTTGGGCTTCGGAGAAATACATTTGAATTTTATCTATTTTTTTCTATGAAGCAAAGTCATAAGTTCTGCAGGTGATATGCTAAATAGTTCTGATAATATTGAACTGGAATCATTTTGAGCCTTGCATAACTTCGTCTATATTAATAATATCTTTTCAGATTATGTTGTTATCCAATAAATTAGAGTAGATTAAAAGATCTTGAATACGAAGAGCGACGATTAAATTTCCTAATTAATAATAAAAAAATAGAATCGATTCTGCGAGCCAATATATTTGCTTAATATCTGTTAATAGATCGGTCAATTAAGGGCTAAGGTCACCCTTGCTCTCGCTTTCTTTGAAGATAGAAACACATGGCATAATTGGATTAATGGGGAGGAGCTTTTACCCCAGGATCGTTAATAACACATTAAATTTATTTATCTTGTCGTCGACACCTTGTCGTCATGAGTTTCTAGCAAATTACTCATTTATAGAAGTGCTATAAAAACCCATCAAGGGATAAACGTCGTCATATCTTCTGGATGAACATTTATAACTTTCAATAAACGAGGTAAAATTATTTTTCGTAAGACTTGCGACACTAATAAAATATCGATGTGTGTCGGTAATGGGCCTTTGGCAACTTTAAGCACCTTCGACAGTCTGCTCGGACTAATAATGGAGAATATAGACGACCTGTTTGTTATACTTCCATTTTTCTTCGAGACGTATTATATTTTACGGTAGTGTAATGGGTCTTTAAATTGAATATCTAGCAGGTAATAGCTTCAATATTCTTATTCATTGGAGTTTTCATGTTACACGTCTTTTAGAGATTATTTTGTTTTATAACTAGAATCACATAAATTTATTATTGCGAGCCATACTTTCAAGAATAAAGCAATTATTACAAGTAAGTGAAGCAATCACAGTTATTTTCATTTAAGACGTTGTATACGATAAAAAGATAAGATAAAATTGTTGTTATTATACAAGTACATACTACAGTTCTTACATTAAGTAATTAATTAATACTGTTCTTTAGATTTGGATATTAACTTGAATAGCAATTTGTTTCGCAATGACTAGTGAAATATCAACTCATTTCCTAAAAACACGCGATTCACAGGGAGTTCGTATTTAACAAATAGCCCCAGCAGGTCACTTTATGGAGGAAAGTGAGAAACCAGTGTTCGACCTTCACCCTCAATTCGTTCACCTAATTAACAAATGTTGTTGCGAAATTCCAGCTTCGACAAAATTAACACCATTCTGGCCGGCAGGAGGGCAAGTGACTCTAGGGCGTCAATATTTGTCCAAGAAAGCAAACAGTTTTTGCTAATTGATCAAGCACATCTAAACAACAATAGCCGCCTACATTTCCCCCCTGACGCCCCTAGAATCGACATTAGGGATGTAATTGGATAGTGGCTTCTGACGTTGGCAGTACTCGGGTTATGTTACATCTACTCTGATAGGAGATTAGGAAATTTATTTTTGAACTATGACTTTGCTCGCATAGCTTGTTATTTGATCTCGATTGCAATGGCAAACAAACACGGTTTACTGAACTGGATCAGAAACAGTAAAAATAAAAGAATTAATATTTTTGATTACGTACCAAATACAAAAATAGTCCAAGCAGTGAGATTTCCGAACAACTTATTCACAACAACACAGAACACTGCACTTGACAGAAATACACGAGAGACCGATAAACTATAAGTGGTTACTCTAAAATAAAAACAATTAGCCTCTAGATGCGGAAAGGTCTAGTGGAATACTAAGAGATTTCGAAAAACTACATACTGAGAATTTAAATTATCAAACAATAACTACGAGTAAAGATGTACAATTCATCTAGATAATATAATATTTTATTGTTATTGGCTTAATAATTTATTAATGGTCCGATTTAAACGGATTCGTGTATGATGATCTCGTTGTTGACATAGTTCTTATCTCGGTGGTTTTATTTTATTTATTTACAGATTTACTACACTCACATTTTATCATTTATCTCCTATTAATTTTAATTACCAATCGAATTGATAATCGGTTTTTTCATTGCGGATTAAAAAGGAAAACAAAAATTATGTGTAGGGCATGGTTATCTTTTAAAGAAAAAAGAGATAATCAATTTGTTAAAATATTTAAAATTTTAAAATAATAGATTTAAATTGGTATGCTGATTTTTCATCTTTATTTTTTTAGCTTAATTGCACATTTCCTGCTGTACCTAAAAATAATTGTAAAATAGATTACAAATAATAATAAATATACTTGTTATTTTCATATCACTTTGTTGGATTTATTTTTTGTAACTCTATGAGATAGTAGATATTATTTTTGTTGCAAAATTTAAATATTATTTTGAAATTTCATATCAAAGTACAATCTTCTGTTACCTGTATGTTCATCATAGATCGTTATGAATGAAAATTATTGTAGCATTTAATGTTAGCTTTTGATAAATGATAAGCCTAGCTTAGCTCTAGTATTAACTGTAACAATGGCAGTTTTATATATCAAATAAAGAGTTTGATATTTTGTTAATTTTTACGTAATTATATTTTTTTTGCTTCAATACAAACAAATTTATATTATTTCATATCTCTTTCATATTAATAAATTTACCATTAAAATTTTTTCATTTTTTAGAAAGCAATAACTTCCTTTTTAAAAGTAAGCGATAAATAAAATAATGTGATGTGGTCTATGGTCCTTGTATTAATTATTTTTTTGCATGTCTGTCCATTTCTGATACATTTAGGTTAACTTGACAGCTGAATATGGAGAGGCATGACCTTTTCAAGGGTCTTCTTCCATAAGATCTCCCAGAAAACCCTACCGTATCTGCTTTCCAGAATTTCATTTCGCACAGACGTATACAATCTTAATTGGTCTTCTATCCACCTCAATCATCTTTGTGAAAACATTGCCTATTTATTTTAATAATAACGTTGCGTACTCATTTAGATTCTTGTCTTCGACTGTGTTTAAATGTTGAGTCAAGGAGATCCTGCTGTGGCATTAATGTGAGGCATATCCATTGAAAATAAATTAAACGAGTGTTGGCTATGCTGTAATTAGGAATTGCACAAGAGCAGCAGAGCTGAGGGTACTTACAAAGTAATTTTCTCTAAATCCTACTGGTTTCAGTAGTTTTAGGTATTCATATTCAAAGGGTACATCTTTTGGGCTGGGACCTTTCAGTTATTTTTTTTTTTTGTTATGGGTTGTGAGCTGAATTTGATCCAATTGAGAAAATAAGGATGCTGTTTTTATTGTTACTAGAACTGTAGAATTATATTGTGTCTATCCCAATGAATTAATTCAATATTATTATTAATATAAATTGATCGTATCAACAGCTGCCAAGCAATTTTTGTCAAAAGAGTCATCAGTATATAGATGAAAAGGACTCCAAACTGTTCTATATTTGATTAGTGCCCAAGGAGTACAATTTTCATAAATAAATCTGATATATGGATACGCTCCATACACCATAATCTCCAGACCTTGCGCCCTCTGATTATCGTTTATTTAGATTAGATTAGTTGGGAGTATCTTATTTACAAAAAAATGTTTTTATCCTATTTATTTCAATACGGCTACGTATCCAAACTGGGAAAATACAGTTCTTACTGGAACAAGGCATGTCTCAGTCTGTCTGCCCCCTACCCAATCCTACTGTTTGCTTGACTGCAGTCAGTGACTCAGTGTGGAGCCAGCCATTGTGGTGTACACATCAAACAGTTTTGTGCAACGGTATTTAGAAAAAAATGGCTACTAGAAGATGTGTCAACTCTCTTTATACTGTCAAGAAGCAACAAAGGAACATTTCTAATTTTGTACTTTGGTATTAAATTAGGGGGCCAAGAAATCTTGGGCTCCCCATATAGTGTGTTCTGTTTATGTTGCAGAACGGAGACAATGGTTTCAAGGTAAGAAGAAATCATTTCGTTTTGAAGTACCCATGATTTGGAGAGAGCCTAAAAATTACAGTGATGACTGTTATTTTTTTCTTGTTCAGTGCAAGATTTTAATTTAAAAAACAGGAAGGACATTTTATACCCAACCAACATACGTTCGACTATTCGCCCTGTTCCTCAGGTGTTTCTTGCTAAGTATATACTTCCAAAATGAATAAAGTTTATTTTTCGTACGCGATGTACGTATGCAATGCGGAAACAAACGCGATTCGCGAATTCGAACTAAACAGTATAAAACTAATGCGTTGTAACACGAAACTAAACCTAATGTTTAGATAAAGGGCACAATTTGAGAATTGGCCTTTGAATAGTACCGGTCGCCGTTCGGATGGTAGCTACGCGAATAATCCCATCTGGGCACGGATGAACGTGGATAATGCGATCGAGATTCCGCTATTTGGACGATTTACTATTTATCTAAAGCAATCTCTCTAATGTTTGGTTCATTACATTTGACACGCTGTTGAAGCGTGGGCAAGTATTCTATGTACAAACGTAATGCATCCAACTTATTAATTGCCATCGACTAATACGATTATACGATACGTGAATAACGTCTGGATCAGGTACGTTACTTGGCTGTGGTTCTAATATCAAAAAATAACCCGGCGTAAGTGATTAAAGACCGTTGGGATCCGAAGTAGCAGGGAAAGAGTTCAATACGGTTTCAATGCGAATAACCATTATATATAATAAACTCCTCATACGTTAAGATTTGGCAACCGATGACTCTAACTAAATGAGTCTTAAGAGATTTGACGCCAGCCTCAGCAAGATCATTGAAGTGTGGAGGGATATACTCCGATAAAGTCAGTACCCTGGTCGCTATGATTGGAAATGCATTTTCTTTGATGCCAGACGAATTTATGAAAAGCAGCGACGAATGCTTCCGAAGTAAGACCCTAGACGTTAATTATCTTCCTCTGAAGAAAGCTGCGATACGATTGTGGGCTGTTTAGGCCAAAACGAATATTTACGCGATAACCAAAATGGTCCCAGCCGCCAAAGGTTAAAACCTACTATAACAAAGTGGGTCATAGTAGTTTTCCCAATTTGTATTGTATTTGTATTTTTTTGTTGATTTTAAAATGTTTAAACAAAAAACCTTCTCTTTGTTCAAAGTCCTTCGCAGGATAAGTTAGGTTATGTTACTTTATTTTTTCAAATGGCAATGCATGAGTTCTAATTTTTTTTTAGGATCAGTATTTTTAATTTAAATAGTGAAACAAAATTATGGATTTAAATCCGGAGACCGCGAAGGCCATTCGATGGCACCTCCTCTTTCTATCAATCGGCGATTGAACGTATTATTTAGGAATTACCTCACAGAAGCACCAAAATAAGGAGGAGCTCTGTCTAGTTGAAACCACAATTTATCAAATTCCTCCCGAGTAAATAAATCCTGAGTGGCTGTCACTATATCATTCTGCAAGAGTTCTAAGTATTTTGCTGCAGTTAATGTACTATCTATAAAGAAAGGTCCAATTATTTTTCTACAATCCCCATCTAGACATTAATCTTCTGAGGCCTTTATGTGTGAATCCCTTCGACTCAATGCAGGTTGTCATGTGACCAATATCTAACATTATTTCCACAGAATACTTATTAACAGAGCACGTGGTGTGACAAAGAGACGTTTCAGTATTTGTATAAAATGTAGAGGTTAGAAAGTAAAATATTTAAATACGGTTTTCATAAACTAGATAATTTCACGAAAACTTGCAATTAAAATAACGCATTCTACCCCTAATACATTTTAAGTAAAACTCCTTTAGGTTTTAATAGATTTTCAGGCGCACACAACTTAAAAATGTGGTACAAACATCGGTTTGTAAATTATTAGATTAAGTAGAATATAAGATATTTTAAATAAAAAAGTCTCATAATTGGCAAAATTCAATATTTTTTGTATAAATTAATTTAAGATATTTAATACTTACCCTTAATGGTTTCACTCAAAACTAAATGGTAAAATTACTATTTTTAACAACTCTAAACTAAAATAATAATGCATAATGCAAATACAGGAAAACTCAATATAAACAATCTACACATAGAGAAACTTTTTAGTGAATACCCTCCTTCCATCAAAACAGATCATTGTATGTTCACGTTCAGACAAATTACTGTTATCAATACAATTTTTCAACAACTTTTGTTGGAATTCCTCTTCTTTAAAAGCAGAAAATATCACGTACAGAGCTATTATTTTCGCCAAACCATTAAAATAAGGTTGTACTAAACTTTTAAACAGTTTTTTTTAAATTATCTTTTGACTGTCATTGTCAGCTATTTTCCTCTGATTGTGCAAAGGAGATGGAGTTTTGTAGAATTTAAATTATTCCAGATAAGACTGAGATAGATATAGTAAACAACCAGTGCATCAAATAAAATTATATGTGTCATTCGATAGAAAGAGATAACAAAACCATTTTTATTCACTGTGAAGTGAAAAAGATACATTGATTGTAGATTCTATTATAATTGATTCCCGAAAAGTACAACTGCCCCCCAACTATGTTATGTTTCGCGTCTGGACGTATGTAGAGTCATAGCGGTGATTCTGTCTATTTACATGTCCGTTAAAAAAATTCGAGATACATTCGATGCAATGAACTGTGATTGGGATATTTATCTTTGAAAATTATTTTTTTCTGTAAACTTGACCATGAGGGAAATGAGTATATTTTTTTTCATTATTTAAAGTAAAAAATCAAATTGATTCCAAAATGAAAAATAAAGTTACGTAAACTAACTTATCCTGGGAAGGACCAAGAAAAATTACAAGGTCATAGGAATGTGGAGAAGGTTTTTTTTTCTTGAACATTTTTTTTTCTAAAATTTTTGTTGATCCCTCTACTACACTTAAATAATCATTTGTGACATCATTTTGTTTATTTAATAAACTACATATTTATGTCTCCTATGAATGTAAATGTCTTTTTGGCCTCTATTCAATACATTGTTCTGTATTCCTGTATAAATGTTTGTTCGTCTGTATATGGCAGTCTGTAAATAGCAGTGATATCTATATGGATGATCCATCATTTTTATTAAAATTTCCTTTATTATAAAATACCTCATAGTTTGTAAGTGTAAATTGTGAAGGA
>JAUIMW010002440.1:0-10719 GCA_033557785.1 Enochrus cinctus | reverse complement strand
AAAATATAATTGCTGCTCTATCTAATATATATATATATATATATATATATATATATATAAAACATTAAAGCAATATTACTAACTTACCAATGTAAAGCTTTGTCCTGTTTTGCCAATGAAATGGGCAATTAACAATAAACTGATGATGCCCACATGCACGCTGAATTCTTACTTCTTCTTTAACCTGTTCTATGGAATTTTCTCGTATTATCTGTAAATATATAAATAAATGTGTGGCAATTGGATAAATGATAGTTCAATTTTAGTTTAAGTTAATAGTTATTCATCTCAGTAAATAATAAATGCATAAGTCCTGGGACTAACTATTAAATATGTTTTTGCTAAAGTGTGATACATTAATTTAAAAGCTTTGCTAAAATTTCTCTGCCAGACTCAAAACATCCATTAGTTTTGGCAATCACTGGAATCAAATCTTTTTGTTGGGAGCTTTGAAATCTACGAACACTTAAACTGGGAGGTGAAATCTGGAGAATATTGCATGTGCAAAATCACCTCAAGCAATTTTGCCATTCATTTTTGTCACTGAGTTTTGACATGATGCATTTGGTGAAAGATCACTTCTTTATATAGCGGAGTTTATTTGTGATTTCTGTCTTCAAAAACTCCAATAACATAATATTTGCTATTGATAGCAATACCATACCATGTGGATCCCAAAATACAGGGACCATAACCTACTGGCCAACTGTTGTTTCTTTTGTTCCTTCAAAAAGCTTTCTACAATGGCTCTGCATTGTTATAAAAATTACAAAAGTAGCATAAACAACACTAGTTTGACAACATTACACATAGGTCACTTGAAAGTCAATTCTTCATCACACACATTGTTCCGGTGAAAAATTCCTATAAAAATATGTTTTTTGGTCCTTTAACAATCGAAAGTGTTAAAATCAAAACATAAAATGATCTTTCGAGCCGGATTCTAGAAAGAAAGAAAATTTCAAAAGCAAAAAAAAAATTCAAATATTCTCTTAACAACCATCAAGGCGAAGACACAAGAATGAAAGAACACAAGCGAAATTTTTAATGTGGGGCGAGAGGAAGTGTAAAACAAGTAAAGTATTTATTTCTTATCACTTTATCTAATTTATATGTTCAGTTACTTAACAATTTGACGATCAATTCGAACAATCAATTTAAATTTGTCAAGTAATTATATAATCTACCTTTAATATGGCGGAAAAACAGCTAAAAAAGGAAAGAGGGTTGTTAAAGAGAGAATTAGAAAAATGTATCGTGGAAAAACAAGTCATTTTTGAAAACGAACAATAATTAAAATGGGTAAAAATTATTGATTTGGAACAAAGATTAAAACATTTTACCGAAATACTATACGAATTCAATACAGTGAAGGGGGATTTAGATGATTCCTCCAAAAAGCATATCGTGATTGAAACTGCATATTTTATCAAAATATCAAAAGCAATTGCGTTGCTACAATAAATAAATTTAAAAAATGCTACTATAATAGCAGCAATAGCCAACTCAATATCAAGTATTCCGGGATATATCGGCAGCCAACAGATCATTTCTCAAGAAAATATAAAACTACCTACGATTACATTACCCAAGTTTAAAAGAAATTATACAAAGTGGCTTGAATTTCGAAACATAATTCATCAATCAGCTTTTTTAAGCAATATACAAAAAATTTATTATTTGCGTAATTGAAATTTTGAGTCAAGAAAAACATTTATTGCTTAAAAATCATTTAAGCACTCTACAATTTCTCAAGCGAGATTCTCCAACATACTATAGAGAATTATTAGATGGTTTATCTTGGCACCACCGTTCCTAAGAACTTTAGGGATGCCTGTTGACCTTGGGATTATCTGTGTGATAACTAGTAAGATTGAAGAAACGATTTCCCAAGAAGATACATTTCCCACTCTAGACAATTTAAAACAGTTCTTAAAAAACAAGGCTGTCATAATAGTCGGTAAATTTTGTCAAAAAAGATTCTAAACATATCTGGAATGTGCACTATAAAACTTAAACCTCTGGGGCTTTTGTAACTACAAATTTATCATGAGAAAAAGAATATACTAGATATCAATATGGCAACTTCATTAAATTTACAGTACAAAATAGAATCAAAATAGTTAAGAAGTTATAATTATGGAATAACTGCCTTAGACCAGACCACAATTGTACATCACTATGCCACTTAAACAAAAAAACACTGATAATGAGTTAATGTTTATACAAAATCGGGGTTAATGTGAACTGCTCACATACTCCTGGACTCAGGATCCCAAAGTAACTTCATTAGTGAAAATATGACAACAGAATTGAAGCTCCAAATAAATGCAATACAGTCAAATTTTTGCCAGTTGGTGTTCACCTCATTGATTTCTGTGTCAATTTCTGACAAAAATGTATGATTCTATCTTTGTTTATTATATTGTAAACGATATGTATACAAACGAATAAACAAAGATATAATCATACATTTTTGTCGGAAATTGACTCAGAAATCCATGACGTGAACACCAACTGGCAAAAATTCAACTGTACATGTAAATATTAGAAATGTTATACCAAAAGGGATTGAATTGAAAGTCCTGACGACATTGATATAATATTCAGTTCTTCTATATTTTGGGAACTCATTGAAAGAAGAAAACAATACTTGTGGGTAAAGATGGTCCAATTATTCAAGCTATGAGATAAGGATGAATTATTGTCGCCAATATTCAATCCGCGAATATTAATATAAATTCGACATGTTGTAATTTATCAAAAACTTCTGGTGTACAAGTGCAACTGGAACGATTTTGGGTCATTGAAGAATGTGAAGAAAAACCTTTTTTGTTAGAAGAAGAAACATTTTGCAAAACACATTTTGTTGATACTCACTCTGGAGGGCAGATTTATTGTATCATTACTCTTATCAAAACCATTAAATATCTTAGAACATTTCAAGCATACTGTGCATACCTAAATGATTTTTGAATCTAGAACGCAAGTTAAAAAAACTGTCATTTTGTCGCGTTATCATGTACAATATTTTATACCATATCATAGTAAATGAAACAAGTTTTACTATAAAGAGTTATATTTGATGCTTCCTGTAAAACTATCTCGGGTTATTCTTTTAATGACCTGCAAAGCAATTTTTTCTGATATCACGAAAATGTATCGTCAAGTATTAGTGGTAAAAAACCAATGATTATTACAACAGATATTTTAGCACAAAGAACCCTCTGAACCTCTGGAGGTCTATCAATTAAATACAGTAAAATTTGGAACCACTGCAGCATCTTTTCAAGTTATAAGATGTTTGCATCAACTAGCAGACTAGAATGCAAATAAATATCCAAATGCAAGACAACATATCTGAGATGATTTTTATGTCGATAATTTACTCACCAGTGCAGACACTGTCGATGAAGCTGAAAATATAATTGTTCAAATCTCAAATATTTTAAAACAAGGATGATTTCCATTGCAGCAATGGGACTTAAATAACTTTCAAGCCTTAACAGTAATGGACGCGAACGAGTCAATGTCTATTTTAAAGTTAGGTGAAAGCGAGAGTACGAAAACACTAGTTTTATATTGGGAACCTAGTTCTGATAATTTACTTTTTAAAATAGATATTCCACCAAGTTGTTGAGGCAATTATTTGAACGTGGCGATAAAGTTTCTGGTCATTTATGTGATAAGTGGAGCAAATTCTGTAAAGAATTACCAATCTTAAAAGGTCTAAGAATTCCAAGATAAATACTATTAAGCAAATGTGTTTGCTTTGAATTGCATGGGTTTCCAGATGCTTCTGAAATGGTGTATGGTGCATGCGTATATGTAATAGGTTGCAGCCCTGACTCTAACTACATGAACCTAGTAATGTCAAAAGTCAAACCATCCCATTTTTAGAACTTTGTGTAGCTCAGTTATTAGCAAAACCGATGCGAAAGAAGCGTTAAAAATTACGTTTAAAAATATATATTTAGGGACCGATTCCACAATCATTTTATCAAGGTTAAAGATATCTCCACATCTATTGAAGATATTTGTTGGAAGTAGAGTACAAACAATTAAAAATTTAAAGGGTAATAATGTGCAATGGCGAAGTGTACCATCAACAGAAAATCCTGCTGACAAGATTTTACATGGAATATCAGTAGTAAAATAATTGAAATGCGATCTTCGGTGGCATGGTCCTTAATTCTTCTTGGCCTGGCTATCCGTCAACAAAAGATGACAATATACCTGAATTAAAAATAGGTGTCCCAGTTTCTATGATGACAATCAGACAATGATATGTCTTCAAGATTCTCCAATCTTATACGAGCTAAAAGAGTACTAGCATATTGTTTAAGATTTATAAAAAATATTTCATTACCACAGGGTCTAAATAGATCTTTAACTACAAATTAGTTAGAAAGGGCGTTTCAAGTTTTAATTAACACTCCATTACATGCTAACGAGTTCGAAAAGACCGCACTTTTAGAAAAAATGATCTCCTCGGCTGCCATTTTAACTTAAGCCTTTAAGACTCCACCTATTTCTGAACCTATCTGTTAGTGATAGGGTGGTAAGTTGTTAATGAGTTTTTAGCACTCTTGAAAGTACGGTGCGGTCTTTTAGACTATAGGCGGAACTTTTTGTGTCGTGAAAGGACAGTGTTGTGACTTTGTGTTTTTTTGTTTTGTAAATAAGTTGTGACTTATATTTAGTGATGGCTTTATCGAGAGGTCGTCTTATGGTTCAAATGGATTTAAAGATGAAAATTCATCATATTCAGATAAATTAATGAAGCTAATTCTGATTCAGATGTCGAATAACTTAGTATCATGGACGAAAGCAATTGAGTTATTATATTTGTAATATTATTAATAAATATTATTCAAAATTAATTTATATTTGCTATTTAGTGTTTTAAAGTTCAAAAACATTATAAATATATAGTAATGTTATTTAAAAAGAAAATAATAGTTCAGTACGTGATATTTTCTGCTTCTAAATAAGGGAAATTCCAACAGAAGTTTTTGAAGAATTGTATTGATAATAGTAATTTGTCTGAACCTGAACGTACAATGATCAGTTTTGTTGGATGAAGTCTTAACTAAAAAGTTTCTCTGTATGTAGATTTTTTATATTAATTTTCCTGTTTTTTATTATATTTCTTTATTTTAATGTAGAGTTGTTAAAAATACTTTTAGTTTTACCATGTGGTTTTGAGTTAAACCATTAAGGGCAGATATCAAGTATTTCAAGTTAATTTATACACAAATTATTGGATTTTTTCAATTATGAGACGTTACCTCTACATTTTATACAAATACTGAAACGTCATTTTGACACGCCACGTGCTCGATCCCCACACGCGTCAAACTGTGTTTCCATTGCCAGACTACCAGTATCCGATTCTGTTTATAAGTATTCTGTGGTTATTATTATTCATTTTACATTATTGTTTTGAAAACCATGTGCTCAAGGCCGAGGGCATGTTCTAGCGAAAATCATGTTATCTATAATTTAAGTTGTTGCTATGAAAAGTATAAAAAATGTTAATAAATAAATTTTCCAATCAAACAAGTAGAAATTTTTAATCTCTACAAAAATATATTTTTTGGTCCTAACAATCGTAATTGTTAAAAACAAAGCATAAAGACAAATTTTAAAATGTTTCTCCATTGCATAGCCGTGGTCTTTTTTCAACCACACCTGTTTAAATTTTTATGCTTTAAAAATTAGCAACCGTCAAATTGACAACAATATTTTATTCATATTCTAAATTATAAGTTTTGTTTAGGTAAATATTTTTCACAAAAGAAGAAATTTAGCCCTTAAAAATTGATGTAAAGAAAATTTTAGGGAATGTGTGGAAGAAAATATAACATTTATGAATGTAACTTTATGTCAATAAAGAATACTCAAAAATAAACAAACATTGATTTAAAATAATTATTTAGTCATTTTGATAAATATATATCAACATTACTAAAATGTTCGACTTACGATTAAAACATAGCTTTAATAATTTTTTAATCAGCTTCCAAAGCCATTTAGAGTACAAGCGACCCCTTGGCAAAGCTATCATGAGATTGGGTCACTTGTTATATGTTAACTTAATTTCACAAATCACAAAAATGTTTTCTACTAACAGCACAAAAAGTTTCTCCATTATATGCTCCTAAGGTCTAAAGCACTACATCCATCCTTTCAAAGTTGATTAAAATATGTATGAACGAAGACCCAGAAAAACGGCCAAAATTCGATATGGTAGTTCCAATTCTAGATAAAATGCAACGTTGAATGTGTTCAATTTAAGAGTTGTTATTTTATTACAGCTTTAATAGTTAACGATATTTATTGTTGTGCCTTTTAAATATGCCTTACTGCTGTTGTGTGTTTACGTAATATTATCAGTATATTTTTGAATCTTTGTTTATAATAGCAGAGATGTGGATTCATTTTTATGTATAAATATATGTATTTTAATAGATGTGTAACTAATTTATATTTAGTTAATTTACTATTATGGTGCTTTATATATACTTATACAAAAATAAAAGACTACTTTTACTTAAAAAAAAGTCCATTTAAAATTACATGCTCCATCTACTACCCTATCATTAACTGATTGGTTAAGGAATATGTGAAGTATTAAAGACTTACGTAAAAAGAGATGCTGTGGAGAGTGCAGTCCTTTCAATTGCATACATGTATAACGAAAGGTTAATACTAAAGATAGATAGTGTAAATATGTTACTAGAGGTATTATGTGTTGGTTACTCCCAGAACTTACTGATCTATGTGTTATTAATAATAATATAATTTCTTTTTTATTTTCCTAAGAATAAAAATAAAATGAAAGTCTATATGTAGTCAAACAAAAAAAATTACCATATTTTACCAATTGTAACAATTGTAAATTAGAAACACAACAGAAAAGAGAAAAAGGTCTAATAAATAGCATTAAAATATTAGAATACTTTAAGTAATATTCTAATGCAAATAAAAGAAACTAGCTAGTAAAATTATTGATTATATAAAAATTTACATACCTTTGCTTTTGATAAAACTTTTAGAGCAAAAATTTTCTTCGTTTCTCTATCTTCTACTTTGTAAACTTTACCAAAAGCACCTGACGATATTTCTTCTAAAACTTTGAAATTATCTTCTCGGTGAGATCCACTTAGTGGAAAAATTGGTAAAAAAAATGATTCAACTTGAGATACTGGCCAAGCAGTTTTACTGCATTCATAAGGTAAAGTTACAGTTGACTCTTTCCACCTGTAATTAACAAATTTACTTTATTGTGTATTATTTAAGTAATATATTCATAAATATTTTTGAGCAATGTTTATGCCAACTATATAAAATACATTATTTAAAGTGATATCGTAGCTCAAAAGATACAACTATTAGAGAGTAAAATTCAGTTATAAATATTAAGTTTCTATCAAAGTTGATTTTTTATTTAGCTTAGGCTCAGAGTTTTTTTTAATATGACATGTGTAACAACGATAAAAGAATATCCTATCTCTGTGCAACCACTAAATATATAAATATTCTCGAAGAAAAGGCTTATGCCTGATATTATGATCGCTAGGTAACTGTCACAAGTAGTTACCTATTATGTAACTTTATGTAAGAGGTAAGTTTTAAAAGTGTATTACCAACAAATTATATCTGCTAGGTAGTTACTAGTAACCATGGATAAAATGTTATTAATATTCTACTTTTTTTACTATGAAGAATTGTTGCCCTGACTTATTTTTAAAATTTCTGTCATAGCATAGTGCAGATCGAAAATCTTTGCTCTATCATTAATAATTATGTTAATTTTTGACATACAAGTGTTGGCGTTTAGTTACGCTTGTGCAAAAATATAGTGTAAAAAAACTACACAATCATATAGAAGACAAAGATATGCAATCGTTATTTATTGCTTAACACGCGAGTGGTCATTATATGAGACTTTCTCTCACATTTTTTTTAAATCCATGATAATTTTCATTTCAAAGGACTGTCAGCCCTCACCTTGGAGATATGTTTTGCTTTAACCTTTTTAAAGAGTACTGTACAGTTGCAACCCCCTCCCATGCTTAACATTCTCTCATCGCGCGTCCACTGGTGTAACTGTTTTCAGTGAGTATAAGATATTAGTTTTACGATATCTTCAAGACATACAGAAAATGAGACACATCCTCTGCCGATCACCACTATGTTTTTTGATTATTGTTCGCGTAGAGCAAACAAACGTGCAAAAAAAGTTTGCAAAAAGTGCGGTAAAAAAATATTTGCCTAAAACATACGGCATTTGTATGTAAAAATTGGCGTAATTCCGACGGCGAACATTCTTCTTCTCCAAATTAATTAAAGTTTTCTTTTTTTTGATGATAATATTTCCTTAAACCCTCATACACCCTTTTATAATGTACTGTGAGAGGAAGTCTCACACGCGACCACTCGCGTTACATCTGGTCTAGCGACCGCTGCCGGATTAAAAATGATTTATGCGATAGGTATTTATGATGCAAGTAGAATATGAATATTTGTTATTTTTAGATAACAACAGGCAAAAAATGGAAAAACTTGTCTTTATCATTATCTGGAAAAAGGATGCAACGATGGACCGATGCTAGAAAATGTTACTAGAAGTGCAGAAGGAATTATTGGCGAAAGAGTATAAAGGAAAGTAAGGGAAGATGCACTTTTAGAGAACAAAATAATGTAGAAAAATATTTTAATCCAAACACAGAAAGAAGAACATGAGAAAGACATGTTAATAAAAAATTTACAGATAGAGAAATTACAAAAATAAATATCGAAGGTGATTTAACATAAACAATTAATATATATATATATATATATATATATATATATATATATTTTTTTTAATAATTTATAATAAAATATAATGATATACAAAATATAAATTTTGATTATTACATAATAATGTACAAATATTTACAGAATATTGCGAAAATATTGAACAAAGTCTCCATTTCCAACATTTACCTCGGCTTCTACAGGATTAATTACAAATTGATCTTCTATTACATTCTCTAATTGTTCTTGAGTAGTGTTATCACCTGGAAAAAACCTTTGATAGAGTGATAAGAAGTAGAACGAACACCTACTAGAAGCCCTAAAAAGAATGTACAAAAGAACTGCAAATTATACGAAAATTGGAAACTAACGAATTCACTATTACACAAGGAGTGAGATAATTGCTGTTCCAAATAATGAAAAACATTAAGAAGGCCACCAAATGTATAGAAGTAGGATATTAACTCTTTCGCTGCGGAATTTACCTTGAAAATAACGCAACTGTGGACTGCATCAAAAAACAAATGTTTCACCTGGAACTTAACCACCAACTTTTGACTATGTGTTCAGAAATGCTTGTTCTCAGGCACGATGGAATTAAAATGGGATTAAAATAATAAAAATACGTCTTATATTTATGTTTCATTTTGGCAATGGACGCACATGTGTTTCGTCCGCAGCAAAAATTTTAAAGACTGCAAAGAATTACAATAACACAATATGTATCTACTGACAACCTTTTAGCAAACAACGAGATTAACTTGCAACACAACCTAGATGTGTGGAAGGAAGAATGGAAAAGGAACAACTTGAAGATCAACATGGAGAAAATAAAGATAGTTATAATAGGTGGAGAGGAGAAGTGCACATACAGAAGTGAATGGAAAGGAAAAAGAGCACATGGCATTGGTGTTTATAGTGGTCATGACTGTTCATAGTGATAAGTAACAGATCTAGGTTTTGTAAATTTTTGTTTTCAAGGATTCCTTGGAATTCAAAATTCCTACACATTTATAGACGAGATCGAAAATATGTCTAAGAAAAAATCATAAGGGGCAAAGGAGGACAGAAGATTGGATAATGATTCTAAAATTACATGGACAGTGAAGGAAAAAGTTGAAAATTGCAGTTAAAAGACTAATGATTAATTTTTTGATTCTAAGAATAATTTTTTAATTCTATAATTAATATTTTTTCATTATTTTTTTGTTCTATGATTAACTTTTGGATTGTATAATTAACTTTTGGATTCCGTGATTAGTTTTTGTATTCTGTAAAAAGAGACTTGCTCCATTGTGGAATGTATTTTTTTAATTCACTTATGACCTATTTTTACTATGCTACTGGTCACTAGCAATTCCCAATTCACTAAAAGCAATCACAACCTAATTTTATATTATTTATATTATTGTTGTTAAATCTTGAACAGACAAGTATATTGTATTGTATTGTTTAACGCCTGAGGTAGTCTGTGCGCACATCGACCTTTGGATCTATTGTACTGGCATCGTACCTAGTTGAGGTTTAGTGACTTATAGTACGCTATGAGCGTCCTAGGGGCCATATTGGCTATGTCTTTCTGAGTTCTCCTCAAAGCTGCTGCTCAGGCAGTTGAGGAAAAGGTGCTCTGTTATTTCTGCTTCTTCCTTGCAAAGCCTACAGATGTTATTTTCGGTTTTACCCATTTTGTACAGGTAGCTTTTTTTCCACCATGTCCTGTTAGTAGGCCAGTAATTATTCCTAGATCATTTCTGTCTAGGTTAAGAAGTACCTCCACCTTTGTTTTGTGCGGTGTAATGAATTTTTTTGAGGTAGCAAGACCTGCCAGTTTTTCCCACATTTGTTAATGTTGTTCTATGGTCCACTTCTACAGGGACTGGTTAAAATATATATATATATATATATATATAT
>JAUIMW010002439.1:0-10720 GCA_033557785.1 Enochrus cinctus | reverse complement strand
TACATTTTATTTGAGTTTTACTAATCAACAAGAAGAACGTAATAAGTCGAATACCCGGAGGACATTCAATGTTCCTTTTTGACACAGTTTTTAATTCTATAACTTAGGTATACCAGATTTTCTCAGTGCTTATTTTGTACTAAAAAGACACTTATACCTATTATCTAATCTACAAAAAAATAAGTAGATGAGATATATTCTAAAAGCCAAAAATATTCTTCATATTTTCTAAATTTTCTGATGGTTCTAATAACAATTCAATGATGAAATAGTTTACAAAAAACATAAAAGCAAGCACTAAAAGATCTGAGAAACATAAAATGCCTTTCAGGTGCTCCGTCATCTATGTTCAATTTATTGATGAGTTAAACTTAAACATATCGTGATATATTTTAATGCCAAAAAGAAGTACGTAGATAGTATGTATTTGAAGGACATTCCATATCTTTCAAACTCTCTGGTGCTTTGTTTTATGCTGTATTAAACATTAATCCAATTAAAGAATATTAATTTGGTGCTGTAGAATACATAACTTTGTATTTTTTGACTCAATAGTATTTTTTTTCTGTGCACTTGTATTAAAATTTTAATGCAATTGATGAATTAATGCTAACTTACATTCTCGAGATAAGACGAGTACTTGTAGGACATTCCATGTCCCCTAGACCCTCTGATGCTTCTTTTTTTACACAGTTTTCAATTCTATAACACAAGAATATTGATTGAGTTTCAGATAACAATCCAATGATATAATAGGTTTAAAACAACAGAAAAAGAGGGCACCAGAGGGTCTGGGGGACATGGAATGTCCTGCAGGTGTTTGGTTATCTACGTTCTTCTTACTGATGGATTAAATTTAAACATATCTCCTAGACTTCCGGATTATACAAAGTCCTTTGATACACTTCTTCATGATCTTCTATCGTCTATTTTGCACCATATAAGATTATCTTTTGGCGTGGTTAAGTTCTTCGTTAACTATCTTTCGTTTCAAAGTCAGCAGTTCTGAGCATTGAGTTTTTTTTATACAATGATCTGAGGTGTTCATGTCATTTCTGCGGTTATAATACTCTGTATCTGTTATTTAAACCTTCGGAAGTTGATTCGACTTGCGATAGAATTAATAAGGAATTAAAAGATTAAACCACGGATCTATGCAAGACTAGTTCAGGATTAAGTCTAAAATTACAAAATTTTTGGATTTCGCGTATTGCTGTTTGATGGTGTGATAAACTAGTAAGTTTTCTGTCTTTGTAATGTAATATGATATTTGTCAACACTTCCAACTAATATAAATGCAAACTGTATTTTATTGTTTTAAAGTAGAACCAAACAAAAATTTACTACTTTTAGAATGTTAAAGTTGAATATCTTTCATCTTAGTGGAATGAACATTTATCATTGTCTTTTCTTTTATTATTATGTATGTACTTCAATTATTTTTATTTTTATTACTTAGAAGTATATTTTTCTGAATACTAGATAGTTTTAACGCAACATAACAAGTCTGGAGGAACATGGAATGTCCTCCCGGTGTTCAGTCATCTACGTTCTTCTCATAAACATATCATGATTTTTTTTTATTAAAAATATGTGTATATATATATATATATATATAGCAGTGTACCTGCTACCATTCTATGTCTCCCAAATTTTTTGGTGTTTTCTTTTTATACATTCTTCAAATCTATAACTTAAGAATAGTAATTGAGTTTATAATAACAATCTAATAATGAAATACTTTTAAAATAATATAAAAAATACTCAGTTGTATCTGTCATTCAAACCTGCAAAGGTTGACTCTACTCTACTATTTGTAATATTAAAATAAAGTCTAAAAATAGTAAACAATTATTTATTGTTTTGAAAATATTCTTTTTTCTGATAGAGACACTTGGATACAGAAAATCATAATCTATGTTATCAGGAAGTCTGGGAGATGTAGAATATCCTCCAGGGATACTGTTATCTACATACTTTTAATGTTTAGATATAACCCATTAATTAGAAGAATATAGATGATTGAACGCCTGAAGGACATTTCATGTCTCCTAGACCTCCTTAGTAGTCTTTTTTATATAGTTTTCAATTATATAACAACATAAATAATGAAACACTAGGACGTCTGAAAGACATTTTATTTGAGTTTTGCTAATCAACAAGAAGAACGTAATAAGTCGAATACCCGGAGGACATTCAATGTTCCTTTTTGACGCAGTTTTTAATTATATAACTTAGGTATACTAAAAAGACACTTATACCTATTATCTAATCTACAAAAAAAAAATAAATGAGATATATTCTAAATTTTCTGATGGTTCTAATAACAATTCAATGATGAAATAGTTTAAAAATAACATAAAAGTAAGTACTAAAAGATCTGAGAAATATGGAATGCCCTTCAGGTGCTCCGTCATCTATGTTCTATTTATTGATGAGTTAAACTTAAACATATCGTGATGTATTTTAATGCCAAAAAGAAGTACGTAGATAGTATGTATCTGAAGGACATCTAATTTAAAAATATTAATTTGATGCTGTACAATACACAACTTTATATTTTTTGACTCTATAGTATTTTTCTGTCTGTGCACTTGTATTAAAATTTTAATGCAATTAATGAATTAATGCTAACTTACATTCTAAATTTAATTTATCGAAATAAGCCGAGCACCTGTAGAACATTCTATGTTTTCTAAACCCCCTGGTGTTCCCTATTTCGTGTTGTTTTAAAACTATTTCATCATTGGATTGTTATCAGAAATTCAATTAACATTCTTGTGTTATAGAATTGAAAATTGTGTAAAAAAAACATCAGGGGGTCTGGGGGATATGGAATGTCCTCCAGGTACTCAGTCATGTACATTCTTTTTGCTAATGGGTTACATTTAAACATTAATAGTAGTGTACCTGAAGGACATTTCATGTCCCCTAGACTTCTGAACCATACAAAGTTCTTTGATACACTTCGTCATGATCTTCTGTTATCTATTCTGTACCTTATAAGATTATCTCCTGGCACTGTTGAGTTCTTCGCTAACATTTCTGCGGTTATGGAATTAAAAGATTGAACCGCAGATCTATAGAAGACTAGTTCAAAATTAATTTTGCTAAGTTTAAAGTTTCAAAACTCCTATTGATTAATTGATTTAGGAGACATAGAATATCCTAGAGGTACACTACTATTTACATATTTACTATTAATATTTAAATGTAATTCATTAACAAGAGGAAAGTAGATAACTGAACATCTAAAGAACATTTCATACTTACCAGACTTTCTGGTGCTTTGTTTTGCGTCATCAATTATTGCAGTGGTTTCCAAATTGTGGGGCGCGACCCTCTAGGGGGGTGTGAAATTGTTTCAAGGGGGGCGCGCAACATAAACATATAATTGAGGTTTACATGTTCTCCATTCACATCACAGTACTAACGCCAATTTTCTACCAAGTCGCCTTGCTTTGAAAACTGTAGTGTTAAGAAAGTCACGATCGCAGCCAAAAAGACGCGCTCTGTCCAAAGAAAAGTACTCTCATCGACCGTGCTATTAAAAATGAAGGGGGACGCGACAACCTTTTACGGAAAAAAGGGGGCGCTAATAAAAAAAGTTTGGAAACCACTGAATTATTGGATTGTTGTCAAAAATTCAATTAACATATTTGTATTATAAAATTGAAAACTGTGTAAAAAGAGAACACCAGGAGATTTGAAAAACATGGAATGTCCTTCAGGTATACTGCTATCTATATACATGTTTTTAATAACAAAAAAAATTATGATATGTTTAAGTATAACTTATTAATAAGAAAAACGTAGAAAACGGTGTACCTGGAGGACATTCCATGTGCTCTTTTTTAGGCAGTTTTCAATTCTATAATATAAGAATATTAATGGAATTTCTAATAACAATCCAATGATGAAATAGTTTTAAAACAATATAAAAAGGGAGCACCAGGGGGTCTGGGGGACATGGAATGTCCTCCAGGTGTTCGGTCATCAGCTTTCTTCATATTGAAGAATTACACTCAATATACTTGATGTTTTGAATTTTTAATAACTTTTTAGTTGTTAATATTTTATCAATCAATAGAAAGAATGTTAAAAATTGAGTATGACATGGAATGTCTTCTAGAGCTTCTGGTGCTTCTTCTTGTATATTATTTTAATATAGAGTTTTTCAACGATAAAAGAAGGACCAGTAGGGTATCTAGTGGGACATAGAATGCCCTCCAGATATATTGTTATCTACGATATAAATATTATATGAATAACATTTAATAATAATATTATAAATAATATATTCTAATTTATCCATTGACTTAATTTTATTATTTAATCAAGCCGCTTAACGTTTTACTAATCGGCCACTATACTATATCCTACCCGCAGCTGCTTGGTGGTTCCCACCTATTGTACTCTATGTGATGTATTGTTTTTTTTTGCTGATGTTGTTTATGGCCCGTATTTGGTTTTAGTTGAATACAAAGAGTCTAAAATATTTGCTTACATTTTATTTATAGTTTAAGACGTGACACTCATTTGTCACGTTATCCTAGCTCATGTAATTGGATGTCTCCGAGACCCTCTGGTATTCCCTTTTTACAAAGTTTTCAGTCTTATAACTTAAAAATAATAATTGAGTTTCTAATAACAATCTAATGATAAAATAGTTTTAAAACAACATGGAATGTCCTCCAGGCGTTTAGTCATCTACCTTCTTCTTAGTGGTGAGCTATACTCAAACATGTTATAATTTTTTAATTGACAGAACTAACTACATAGAAAGCAATGTACCTGAAGAATATGGTATGTGCTATAGACTTCCTAGTACTCCTTTTTATATAGTGTATATGGAACGACCTCCATATTGTACGTTATTGTACTAGACTATACAAAGGCTTTTAATACATGAGTCTGCACTGAGCTTTTTATTGCATATTATATATACATCTTTGTTACACGAAGACTTGAGGTATTGTTTATGTTATTTCTGCGGTTATGATACTAAGTTGTATCTGTCATTTAAACCTTTGGAGGTTGGCTCAACTTGCGGTAGGATTAATGACAATTTTAAAAGATTAAACCGCAGATATATGAAACATTTGTTCAAGATTTAAATTATATTACTTATGGATACCTGTAATGTTAAAGTAAAAGTCTAAAAACAATTATTATTTATTGTTTCCAAAATAATTTTTTTCTGGTAGACTTTTATAAATAATAATTTTATGATATAAACCTGTAAAAATCTATAATTCTCCCATAAGAAACGTTTGCATGTCGTCAGAATATAGAGTGGTTTCAGAATGAAATATTTTTTGCAAATAACTACCGAAGAGATCCAAAAACGATCCGAACAACCCCATATAATCTATTCCATTGTCCTTGAATTATATCTTTTATGTATCGTTTTAAATTATCACTAGATTATCATTAAAAATTTTATTATCTTTCTTATATTGTTGTAAAATTGAAAACTATATAAAAAGAAATACTAAGGGATTTGAAAGACAAGTGCATTGTTATCTATTTATTTGATAGATGTAAACCATAAATAACAAAAAGTCACCTGAAGAACATTTCATGTCCTCTGGTGCTCCTTTTTTATATTGTTTTTAAGCTATTGCTAAAAACCTAATTAACATTCTTGTTATTATTATTACGTTCTTTAACATTAAAAGTAAGTATATAGATGGTAGTATACTTGGAAGACATTCGATATCCTCCAAACTCCCTAGTGCTCCCTTTTTTGTGTAGGTACATGATTTTTTTCATACTAAAATGTTTTCAACAGAAGTAACCAGATACAATTTATAAGGATATCGTCATAAAATAATATTGATTTACTAATTTTTATTCTTACCTTTCTCATACTTTTGGCATGTAACATGACACGTAACGATAACCATTTTATTACTTAAAATAAATATGCAAAGAGCAATGTACCTGGAGGACATTCCATGTCTCCCAGACCTCCTGATGCTCTCTTTTTGTGTTACTTTAAACCAATTTTATTATTGAATTGTTATAAAAAACTCAATTACTATTCTTAAATTATATAATTAAAAACTGTGTAAAAAAATGCTTCTTATTGATGAGATACATTCAAATATTCAAATTTTTTATTGTTAAGAATAAGTATTTAGATAACGGAGTAACTGGAAAATATTCCATGTCTCACAGATTTCCTACTGTTCTTTTTTTGCGCAGTTTTTAACTTTACAACAATATAAGAATTTTAATTGACTTTCTAATGATGAAATAAATTTAAAACAACTTAAAATGGGACCACCAGGGCGTTTGGGGGACATGGAATAT
This sequence comes from Enochrus cinctus, assembly GCA_033557785.1. Classification (NCBI taxonomy): domain Eukaryota; kingdom Metazoa; phylum Arthropoda; class Insecta; order Coleoptera; family Hydrophilidae; genus Enochrus; species Enochrus cinctus. Next base: position 4,402 of record JAUIMW010002439.1, on the reverse strand, counting down.
CCTCCAAGTACTCGACTATCTACATTCTTCTTACTGGTGGAATATACCTAAACATATGACTTTTTTATCATTTAAAGTAAGTATATAGTTAACAATGTACCAGGAGAATATTCCACGTCTCCCAGACTTTCTGGTGATCCCTTTTTACACAGTTTTCATTTCTATTTCATAAGAATGTTAATTGAGTTTCTCATAACAATGCAGTGGTGAAATAGGTTTAAAAGAACACAAAAAGAGAACACCAGGGGGTCTGGGGGACATGGAATGTCCTCCAGGTGTTAGATCAACTACGTTCTTTCTATTAATGAGTTACACCTAAACATATCATGATTTTTTTTAGTAGTTTTATAATAATATTTTGCAAATGGATATTTACTTATATATTATATAGTAATTGTTGCCAATTAAAATTGTTAATAAAATATTTATAGATAGTAGAACATAAAGAGACTATCCTAATTTAAAAATGTTAATTTAATGCTGGAATTAAAAAAAAATAAAAGAAATTTCTACTCCTAATTTTAGATATGAATAATAAGAATTGAAGTTAAATTTCAGGAAGATGTTTGGTAAATAATAAATTATTTAAAAGAGTATTATTATATTAACAACATCATTATATGAAATGCAATCACAAAAAATCCATTGAAATATTTTTAGTAACATTTATTAATATAACTATAATTTGTATCTGTTTAATATCACCACTCATATTAATTCAGTTCAATGATAAAATAGGTTTAAAATAACACACAAAGGGAACATCAGAGAATTTAGAGGACATGGAATGTCCTCTAAGTGAATTGCTATTTACCTACTTATTTTTATTGATTAAAAAATCATGATATTTTTAGATATAACCCATCAGTAAGAATAATATAAATAACACCTGGAGGACATTCCATGTCCCCCAAACTCTCTGATGTTCTCTTTATGTGTTATTTTAAACTTATTTTACCATTGGATTGTTATCAAAAACTCAATTAATATTCTTGTGTTATAGAATTGAAAACTGTGTAAAAAAGAAGTACCCAGGGGTCTAGGGAACATAGATTGTCCTTCTACCTACATACTTACTTTTAAGTAGAAACTCAATTACTATTAAAATTAAAAACTTTGTAAAAAGGAAAAGAGCACCAGAGAGTCTGGGAAACCTGGAATGTTCTTCGAGTGTTTGGTTACCTTCTTCCTTCTTACTAATGTGATACATGTAAACATTAAAAGGTATGTAGATAGTAGTGTTCCTGGAGGACATTCCATGTACCCAGATTCTTTTTTTTATGAGCATCAGGGAGTTTAGGGGTCATAGAATTATCTCCTTTCAGGGGAGTGTAAGAAGTAGTTATTGTAGTTGAAGCATTTAGTAAATGTAACAACTCTCTATTTTTTATGTTGTTTTAAAACTATTTCATTATTATAATTCTGATATCATTGTCATATTAAAATTTATTATGTAGAATCTATTTTTTTTTAGTAATATTGATATAAAAAATTATAATATTTGTATTAATTAAAATTGTACAAATTTTGAATTGTTAAAACCGATTTTAAACATTTATCTATGTTACTCTCGAAACAAAGCATAAAAGTTGTTTTATTTTATTTTTAAAAACGAATTATTTTTTATATATGCTTGTATTTTTGAGTTCTTAATATTTTATTTCAATAAATTTATAATTCTCAAGGTTTAGTTTTTTTTTAATAAACGAGACGAAATTTCGAAACCAAATGTTATTCACTTTAAAATTTAAAAAAAGCAAATTCATCTGAATACAGTATTTTTAACTAACTTTTAGCAAATATACAACGTCAAAAGGGAGATAAAATAACCTTCATGTGTACTTGTTAGTGACAATAAAAAATATTGCTATCACGTGAAGAACAGTCGATGTATTAAAAAAAGGACCTGGAGGACATTCCACAATTACCATTTTTAAGTTATAGAATTGAAAACTATGTACAAAGGGAATACCAGAACGCTTAAGGGACATGGAATGTCCTCCAGAATTCAATACTATTTATATTCTTACTTTTAATGTATAACCCAACAGTAAGAAAAATGTAGATGACCAAGCACCTGTCTCTTAGATTAATTGGTGTTTTCTTTTTTATATTGTTTTAAAACTATTTCATAATTGGCTTGTTATCAGAAACTGAATTAGCATTCTTAAATTATAAAATTAAATAAATAGACATCAACAAACATTTTATTATTGTAATTTCAATTTTGATACCATTCATCATGTGATATAAATATTAATGCGAGATACTCTATAAAATAAGAATATCTTTCACGTTTTCTCATAATCTTCTGATGTATTCAATGATGAAATAGTTTTAAAATAATATAAAAAGTGAGCAGCTAAGAATTTAGAATATGGAATGTCCTTCATGTATACTATTATGTTGAAATATAATATGTTAAACTTTTTATGATTTTGTGCAATTTCAACATTTTTTATATTGTTATCATGATTTTCTTATTAGTAGTTTGTATACATATTTTTAATAACAAAAAAATCATGATATGTTTAGTTATAATCCACCAGTAGAAAGAACGTAGTTAACCGAGCACCTGGAGGACATTCCATGTCCCCCAGACCCCCTGGTGCTCCCTTTTTAGATAGTTTTCAATTCTATTGCATACGAATGTTAGTTGAATTTCTGATAACATTTCAATGATAAAATAGTTTAAAAACAACATAAAAAAGAAAGCATGGATATTTTCCAGATACATTGTTGTTTACGTATTTGTTATATTTAATTAATTTTTGCTAATCAATAAGAAAAATGTAGTAAGTCGAATACCTAAAGGACATTCAATGTTCCTCAGATATCTTGGTACTCTTTTATATGTTTTTTTTAACTATTTTATCGTTTAAAAATTGAAAACTATATAAAAAAAACACTAAGGGATCTGAGAGACATAGAATGTCCTCCAGGTATTCAGTCATCTTGTATGTTATTTTTTATTCTATTTTGATATAGTGATGTTAAACAAATTTATAATTAATATTTTTAATTGTAAATTAAAAGTTCGCAGAAAATACAATACCTGAAGGACATTCTATGTTTCTCTGGTAGTTTTTATTGCAATTTTTTAAAAACTGTTTTAACGTAGGAAAAATTATTGATTGTTATTATTATTATCAAGCCAAATTTTACAATATTCTTTTTAATTACAAACTAACATGACATAACTAATCATGATATGTTTAAGTATAACCCATCAGTAAGAATAACATAGATGATTGAACACCTGGAGGACATTCCATGTCCCCCAGACCCCCTGGTGCTTTCTTTTTGTGTTATTTTAAATCTATTTCATTATTGGATTGTTATCAAAAACTCAATTAATATTTTTGTATTATAGAATAGTAAACTGTGTAAAAACTGAACATCAGAGGATCTGGAGTACATGGAATGTCCTGCATGTACATTGTTAACTATATACTTTCTTTTAAACAATAATAATATATTTAGGTGTAGCCCATCTAAGAATTTGAACAGAATTTTTATTAATAATCTAGTGATGAAGTAGAATTTCAAACAACACAAAAGAGTGCTTCGAATAGTTTTCAATTCCACAACTACATAAAAACGTAAGTAGAATTTCTAATAACAATCTTGTGTTAAAGTAGTTTTAAAAACTATTCTCAATAATAGATACACATTCTTTATTATTTACTATTTAACTTTGTTTTTTTAGGTGTTCAAAAGAAAATATATTCTAAATTAAAAATATCTTGGAAAAAAAAAACAGAAAATATTTATCTTTTTTTATATTTTAATATTAAAACATTTTAATTTATTTAATACTTACGTCTTCGATCATCTACTTTCTATTTAGTGAGTTACTCTTTAATATATGATGATTTTTTATTTTCAAAAACAAGTACGTAGATAGTATTGTTCTTTGTGAACATTTCATGTCTCCCAAATTCCCTGGTACTTCTTTCTAGGCAGTTTTCATAAAATAGTTTTTAAATAATATAAAATGGGAACACCAGATGGTTTGAGAGATATGGAATATCTTCTAAGTATATTGCTATTTACATACTTATTTTTAATGTTTAGAAGTATCAATAAGAAGAATAAACTTGACTGAACACCTGGAGGACATTCCCAGACCTTCTGGTGCTTCCTTTTTATGTTGCTTTAAAACTATTTTATCATTGAATTGCCATTAAAAATTAATTTAACAATTGTAATTTTAATATTATTGTGATACAAAAATAAATCTAATGTACTCTAAGAACCAAAAATATACATAAATTAAATTTCGTATACTATTTTTTATATTATTTATGTATGAAATCCAATTTTTTCGAGTGGTAGAGATGTAAATAGTAGTAATATTATTAATATTTATATAAATATATATATATATATATTTATATAT
>JAUIMW010002438.1:0-10720 GCA_033557785.1 Enochrus cinctus | reverse complement strand
AGATATGGCGGAGCGCCTGTAAAAATAATATTATGGTCGTAAAGCGCTGCATGAACACTCCATTCGGCTGCCATGTCCACCCAACCCGACCTCCCCAGCAGATGAGATACGCGATCTCCTCAAACCATGCACCAACCTTAAACATGATTTTTGGACCCTCTGTATTCGAGCTCTATCAGCCGAATCCAGACAAGGATAGTAGACAACACTACAGTTGTTGAATTTGGACTAAGATTTTAAGACGTCTAGTCAACAAGTGTCTAGTAATTTAAGTGAACCGTACGTTTTTTGGACAAGGGAAGTGTTTCTTGAATCTCAATTCTGAATTAAGGGTAACCCACAAACTTCTGGCATGATCTTTAATTGGTAGTCCAGCCCCTTTAACATACACATTTAAGTCGTTAATCACCCTATCACGAACTGAGCGACCAGAAAATAGCATCACTGATGATTTATCGGGATTATTCTTCAAATTATGCCTAGAACTATAAATAATTTCCTCCAATTCACGATTAAGCAGTTGACAACCCTGACGAACTGCAGAACCCGGGAAAGACATGTAGACTTGTGTATCGACGGCGTATGCATGAAATTTGCAATTGGTAAGGCTATTGTAAATAAAAGAGGTGTAAATGGTGAACACAATTGGATGCAAGACTGAGATCTGCGGCACACCCGAAACAACAGAACCAACCCTAGAACAATCGCCGTTCAAAGTTACTTGCTGACTTCTGTCGGTTAAGTACGAAGAAAACAGCGACACCCCTTCTCGGCCCAACCCCACATAATGAAGAATTGATGCTAGCAGCTTGTGATTAATGGTGTCAAAGGATCTAGAATAATCTAACAGCACCAACACTGTCACCTCTCCTATATATATGTATATATATATATATATATATAGATCAAGTCCTAATCATACGAAAATAAGGGTTTACAAAAGAAAGGCAAAGATTGACAGGACAACAGAAAAATTAATCGACTACAAGGATCAACTAACGCAGAAGATCAAGGTCAAGAAACCTCTACTTACCCTTCAAAAAAGGAGACAAGGCAGATCCTATGAACTATAGGTCCATCATCTGTTTTGTAGACTAATGTCATCAGTATACAAGTGAATATTGCAAGCCGATGTATATCTTGCCTGATGTGTTAACATTATACAATAAGGGTCCCAGCACACTACCTTGAGGAACACCACACTTTTAGTAAAGAGAATGTGAAGGTCCGACATTAAGAATCGCTCTTTGGCGTCTAGCAAACAAATATCCTCCAATTAGCTCCAAAGCTCCCGGATTTAATCCATTGTAATGCAAGATCGAAATTAACAGATCGTGAATCAAAAGCTTTGGAATCCTCCTGGGCTATTATAGTCGATCAAGTTGTAATTACTGCTATTGTATTTGTATTTTTTTGGTTGTATCACATTTGAAACCGAATCCAAACAACTAATTGATAGATTACTGAGACTAGGAAGCAAAAATAAAAATGTATCTTGATAATACAGTCAACTCTCAAGTGTATAAGACCGAACTACCTCTCGCAAGTGGACTGCATGAATTTGAACCGCAATACAGAGCATTCCAATAAATATTTAATGGACGAATCTGCAGTGTAAGTGTTTGGTAAATCAACCCCTAAACTAGGTGATGAATATTGAAATATCTGAGCACCTAAAAGAGGTCCTTAAAATCTCTTCCAGAAAGTAATCAATTAGGGAGTTGCCACCTGGCGCGCTCTAAAACCATATGGCGCCTTAATTTGCGGCTATGCGGGCAAAAAGCTGGGGCTTTCCTTATACCTTTGTGTTTAAGGAAATTTAACACCTCAAATGTGTTTAATAAGTAATGAAACTTAATTACCAGCTCTTTGTTGATGTACCAGGAGAGCGTTGGAACTGGGTCTGCCGCAGGACTATGGCAAGTTGCCATGATAATATCCGTCTCGTAGTAGACTCCTTCGTCTATCACTATGGTGGGTTTTCCTCTGGGAAGAGCTGCAACAATAAAAACGAAATAAATATGCGAAACGCTGCTTATTGAAAAAAATGAGAGAAAAATGTGAAATAATAATCAGAACGGTCGAGTTAATCCCAAATATGAAATCATAGGTACGGAACAGAGACATTACAACCCGTGTATGGAGCACATTATGGGAATTTTATTATTTCCTTTCTATGCAAATATGACTGGGAAATAGTATTCCACTAAATAAACTTTATTAGGGCTAGAACGCCATATTCTCTCGCTTTCCGTTGCATTTTCGCTGCACAATCGGTCTGCGGAATGCCCTTTATGCTAATGGTGAGCATTATTTGAAAACTGGATACCACTCTTGTAACGTTGAGGTGGAACAGAGAACCCTCTGGAAAATAGTAACAGATACAAACGAGAAGCACTCTGGAACCAAACTGGTGTAAATAATTGCAAATAATTGCAACTGGAAGCAGGAAATGCAGGTTTCCCATTAAACTTGCTTGAATGGCTGGATTCTACAATTAGATGGTGATGCTACTTTGTATAAATCAATGTATAACATAAACTGGGTATAATGTTGATGAGAGAGATAGTCTTTTTCAGTACGGAGTAACGAGCTATGAGCTGTTGGTGGGCATAAAGCTGCCTCGCTTTCTGAGCTGAGCGATTTATGTTATATAATATCCAGCGAGGTACTACAATGCATTGATTGAGTTGATGCAAATTTCTCTGCTTCTGACTGTGTTCCAAAGTTGTAATCGCGGAATTCAAAAGCAGTTTATTACATTTATCGAGGAATTTAATATCGGATGTGTTCTTAGTTTGACAAGAACGGAGGATTAGATGGCATTCAGACATTATTTCGGTGAGCGAGTTGGATGTTGCAGTGTGATACAACTTTCGGTCGTACACATTTATTTTGAAAATACGTCGAATACGAAAGTGCTAATATGATCATCCTTTATTGGAATGGAGCTATAAATTTTTAAAAATCAACAGATCCATAAAATTTGAACGTAAAATCAGAACGCAGAATATATTAACACCCCAATAGTTTATACGTGCATAAACTGAACAAGGGTGGCCTCGGAATCGCCAACGATTCCGGAAGAGGATACGAGCGAGTTCCGGTTTTGTGTCATTGAATGGGATATCGGTTGCGGGCCGCCCGTAGAGGTTTCCTGCATCCAGAAACTTAATTTTACTCCAGAGAAAAAATGAAAGATTCATTACCACTTCTCGAATGTTGGTAAAAGACTTATTTAGAAGGTGGCCCTGACACAAAATCGATGTGACCCCACTCACTAATGGACGCAACGGACTCTAGGGGGTTCCCCTTTTGGCACTAAGAATTAGAATTTACTCAGCCGAAGGGATCGAACACGTAATCGAAACCGAATATTTATTCCACCTTTGGAACACTCTTCACGCCCTCCCTCAAATCTTGCATTTTTTATAAAGTTGTTATATGTGATGAATTCCAGCACATAAAAACTGCTACTGATTTTCTATTCTATGTCTTGTTTTGAGACAACGTTTCGATTTTATTATAAAACCTTCTTCAGGGCTACTACGTTAATAAGACGTCGTTAATTACCTCAAGATATCAAATTACTGTACTCTCGTTTGCAGAGATTGAATTATATTTGAGAGAAAAAGAAACGGGACAAAAACGGACATTTGTCCTTTAAAGTTTTGGAAAATATTGAATTTACAAAGGAAAGCACCTTGAAAATAAGTTACAGAGAAATGAAAATATAAAGTTCATTAAATAATTTCAAAGGAGTAACTTCAACTGACTACCACTCCAGTATTATGATGTTTTTATTCGTATTACTAAGGTGTCCAGGAAAGTCAGCGCTCCTTCCTTCTTTCTTTGAAGTAAATAGGAGTTTACTATTGTAGTTTGTAAGAATTCCACGGGTATATTCCACAAGAGATTTCTGCTTTCTATGCGTCAAGTAGCTATTCATCAATTTCCAGGCTACACCTCTAAGACCGTAATTACTTTTTTTGCAATATAAAACGATTTACAAAGGCTCTTCTCAGGTTTAAAATGTTGCAGTATATCTGTCACCCTACACCAAAGCATTAGTTGCTTGTTTGGTAAGATGGCACACATTATTTTATTACTAATGTCATCCTTCCCAATATTGCTCGAGTTATTAATACTTCTGCCAATAAAATTATAAAATATATTGTATTCCTCCATATTAAATTAGTTACAGTTCAAACGAGGTACTGAAGCTCTGCAACTCGAAATATCATAATATCAAAAATATCAATAAATATAATAAAATATCGTTTTCTCATAGTCTCGTTGCGCTTGTGCTCGTTTAACCATGTCTACCCTTGTTAGAGGTAATGTGCTCGTATGCAAATTGTGGAAAATCTCGAAGAGTCATCCAAATATAAAAATGCATCAATTTCCTTCTATACAGAAGTCGCTCGACAATGGGTTTTGTATTCTGGTAAGTCAATAAAATATAAATTTTAATCACAGTCATGCATGTGAGAATTCGTATCCATAAGGCTTTTCAAACTCGTCTTAGTCTGCGGGCTGAATGCAAAAAAATATTCCCCTGCGATTTATAATAAAATATATAATTTTCGGCAACAATTGCTTTTGCAATTGAAAAAAAAAATTCATAAATAAATATAATAAAAAGGATATAATTTTTTTATTTACTCTTGACCAAGATCAAAATGTTCGAAATCTTGGCAATTATAATTAATTTTTATTACTTTTAACTTTTTCAATTATTGTTTTTGATATCATAAATAATATATTCGAAATGTTATTTCAGAACAATAAAAAGTTATTTCAAAAAATTTAAACGATTAATAAAAAAAAATTGTTTTCAAATAAAATAACTAAATACTATACATAAGTCGTAATTGTTTCTTAATCTGCATTTGGTGTCGTTTTTCAGAAACTAAATCATAAAAATTATGAATATCTTAAGCTATGTGTCACGACCATATTAGGCGCTTCGGCAGTTCTGTGTGAATTGTCCTTTAAACCGTATCGTATCTTGTATTGCTTTATCGTTATATATCCTATGATCAGAAAGTACCGGGAATTTTTAAATAAAACAAAATAGACTTAAATTTCAGGCAAATTTCAGACAAAATATGATCCATCTGAAGCAACACACATGTGCCAACGCTTGACCCAGTCCTCCATGCATCCCTGGTAGGCCGACAAAGGGATGGCCTTTAGTTCCCTCGTCGCATTCTCTTTGATCTCCTCGTGCAACTGAAATCTCTTTCCACGAGGTGGCAAGTTCAATTTGGGGAATTAAAAAAGTCGCACGGGGTCATATCAGGTGAATACGGTGCTTGCTCGATGGTATTTACTTGATGTTTGATCAAATAATTCAGTACAATTCGGACTTGGTGCGATGGCGCGTTATCATCATGCAAAATCCAAGAATTGGCCCACATTTCCGGCCGTTTGCGACGTACACCATCTCTCAAACGCTTCAAAACGGATAAATAATATTGTTTGTTGACTGTCTGGCCCGGTGGAAGATACACATAGTGCACTACGCCTCCCGCATGCACGGTAGTTTAAATAAAAAATTCCCGGTACTTTCTGATCATAGGTATTATTATTATTTAATACAAAGATTGGTTACAATTGTTAACAATTTTAATGTCATGTATTTTTTTTAAATAATAACTTACAAAAATATTGAAATTTTATTTAAAAAAATGTGGTCAAGCTGCTACATTTTTTCTTCCTCTTTAATTACATATTCAACACAAATATTTCACTTTTCTGGAATCATTAATGAGATGCTTTCGTTCAAAAGTCTTTGATTGTCATCTCTTTTAAAAGTTCTATTGCTAGTTTTTAAATAATTTATTTATTTTTCAATTATACTCAAAAAATATTACGCCAACAAATTATGTAAAACACATTCAGAGGTTGAAAAATATTTTTTTAAGACTCTTGTAGTAGTACTATTTAAGTACTTATTTTTGTGCATCATAACAGCCCTTCTTACAACGGATAGAGTATAGAATAAGATACGCACATTATTTTAACAAAAAAAAAACATTACAGTAAAAAATGTGCATTGTTTTGGCAATCAAAACACACTGTTGTCCCGAAGGGAAACTATATATCGCCCTTCTTGGTTTTTGCTAATAAACAGGAGGCCGTTTCTTTATAATTTTGTCTGAATTGATGTCTTATTTGTGTAAATAATATTTACTGTATCGTTCCAAAAATGTATTACGTATTACGTATTACATAAACAATTAAAAAAATTTATAATTTAAACTTTTTTATTTTTAACGATTCCGTTAAAAAGTATTCAATTCTAAACAAAATGTTGAAAACCAGATCGAAATCGGTGTAGAAATAAGAAAGTAATGTAAGAAATATTGATGCTAGACTTGCCTCTTAACAGCTTGTCGCAAAATTGTAAAAATAATGATTGGTGGATCAGCCGATATTGATAATTGTAAAATACCACTTTAAAGATATGTTGCAAAATATTGAGCAAAATACTGCAAAAACTCTGGCAAATTTAAATGTTGCTTTTCAAATCGACGAAACAACAGCTGTTACAGGAAAAGCTATTTTTGATATAATTAAATCATATTTACAAGAAATTAAAGTTTCGTGGAAGTCATGGTTTGGCATTTGTATAGATGGTGCTCCAGCAATGACTGGACACCTAAAAGGATTTGTAGCACATGTTAAAGAACTGAATGGGGATATTTTAGTTACCTATTGTTTTTTTTGCATCGAGAAGCACTTGTTACAAAATATTTGCCATCAGAATTGAAAATAGTTTTGGAACAATGTGTTAAAATGATTAATTATATAAAATCAAGACCATTAAAAAGTCGCTTATTTAGTAAATTATGCCAAACGGAAGTAAGGTGGTTGTCCAGAGGAAAAGTTTTTTCTCGTGTACTGGAATTAAAAGACGAAATGAAAATGTTTTATGAACAACATAAAAATTTGATTTTGTTTATTAGTTGGAAGATAAAATATGGTGTACTAAACTTGCTGTTATTTTTAATAACATAATTTCAAGTATACAAGGGCCTAATGAAAATATTTTAAACTCAACCGATAAGCTGGTGGGATTTCAAAAACAAATAACTTTAAAGAAGAACAAAGCTCAGAAAGGTAATTTAGAAAAGTTTGAGTCAGTCCCAAAAGACTATTATAAAACTATTAAAGTAATTGTTATTGACCATTTGACAACATTAGAGGAGAGTATTATTCAGTATTTCCCAAAATTATTTCTGTAATTGACTTAACTTTGAATGAAGAGGAAGAACTCGTTTTACTTTCCAATGTACGATTTGTATTACAACCTTCCTGGGAACATGATTAGTGGAAATGAATTGAATGAAAGTAATGACAAATGAAACACATCTTTTATCCTTATAGGAGACTTTAATTCCCATTATACTTTTTGAGGGCCCAATAGGACTTGTGCAGCAGGCGATGAGATATACCAATACTGTATAAAATATAATTGGGTGTTGATTTATCATGAATGTTAAACTCTTTTCCCTTTATGAGTTAAATAATTCTGTAATGAATTCGTCAATAGTTTATCAGATAATAAGGATGTAATGATAGGCATATCACCATATATGGTGTCCTTGGTTAATAATATTATTACACACAGGAAAATTTATTGTGGAAATAAAATATATAAGGGCAATCCTCTTAGCCCTACACTTTTTAATTTCTGTACTCTAACGGTGTGGGATAGTTAAAGAAGATATTATAGCATATGCTTATGATTTAACTCTAGTAAAATCACATACAGATTGTCAAGCTCTTTGTCATTAAGTAAATAGGAACTATTTTACTAAAAAAAATAAATACCTGGAGATGTGGGAATTGAGGTGGGTTAATATAATATTCAATTAGTTGAAAACTAATATTTAATAGTTAAAAATCAAGAAGTCTAATAGGAACTTAAACGTTTTCAAGTCATAGCATAGTAAGGACGCATTTAGAATATGGAACTTTATTACTAAGTTATAGTATCAAAATCAACTGGGACAATTTTGATGAGTTACAATCTAGAGGTGCTAAGCTATGCCTAGGTTTAAAAAAAAATGTATCAAGTAATTTTGCTATGTATGAAGCTGGCCTGACAATCATCAAAATTAGAGCATTAATGCATTAGAAAAAAAAGGAGTTCAATCCATGTTCAGGACTCTACAATGTGAAAAATAAAATACTGTCCTATGTTTTATGATAACTTTATAGTAAACAAAAGAAAATATAAAATTAAAAATACAGAGAGAGTATTTTGTATTTATTTGTCTTATCCTTAAAATACAGCTAGAGAGACATCCGGCCTCGTTATTGACTTAATAGTTTTAAAAGAAGCTGTGCCAAGTTCGTATCAAGAAAAAAAAAAGAAGAAGAATTATCTGGGATTACGAGATAATTGACGGATATGGAGAAATATTGATTGCAATTAGAAATAACGTTGCAAAATGGACTGATATATTAAATTCTCTAAAAATCCCATTTCTAATTGGTGGGGACCTTAATGCCAACCACCGTTCTTAGAGAGCCTCAATCTCAAATCAGAATGGTAATTCATTGTTTTCGGTTTTAAGTGATCTAGACATATGTATCATTGATGATGAGTCGCCAACTAAATTAGCTGCTCCAAACGAATACAAAAGCGTTGCAGATCTTTTCATGTGTTCTTCTGATCTTTATTGAAATTGATTTATAAAAAGTAAGTTAAGCTTTAATAAAATGAGTTTCCTGCACATTATTTTGGATGCATGTAGCTAATATCAATAAACTGTGATGGCTTCTCCGAGTCAGAACATTAATTATCTAAGCCATAACTGCTTCAATTGGCACAAAAAGTGTATTTAAAGCTGCGAACATTCGCAGTAACGGCCACAACGCGAATTTGAAATTAACTAAAATAAACACAATTTGAATATACTCTTAATGTATTACTTGCAAAAATGTCATTTTATAATAATTTTATTATCTCTTCTGTCTATACTTCATATTTATCTCAATATCGTAGTTCAAGTGCAAAGCCATAAAAGTAACTTCTTCTTAAATCTTAAATGAAATTTATTTGAAAATGAAGAAAAAAATGATGCTCTATATGATTGAAGGATACTACACATTAATTTTTTATTATTAAATTGCTCAAACTGAATTAAAATTAAATATGATGTAAGGGAACAACTGCATATTATTTTAATTAATGCATAGATTATAACAAAAGAAATGTTATTCTACTAAATACAATAAAAATTACTTTCTAAAATATATATTAACAACTTTCATATATTTACAAAACTTTGCTACCTTATTTTTACAAGAACTGCTGTCATGGTACTTTGAATTGCACTTTAAATTTTTGGATTTACATTTGCATTTTCGTCAATATAGTTGCAACTTACAAATCCCTGTTTGCTTCCAGATGCCACTAGAGACGCTGCCCTTAACGTTGTTGACGAGCGGGGCACATCTTTCTGTTCAATGAATTTATTTTCTGTTATTATAAATTCGTTTCTCACATATAGCTTTCCTAGAATAGTCTCTTTACTACCATTTTTTTATTAAAAATTTAAAAGAGCCTTATATAGAATATATTTTTTATTTTCATAAATAACTTAATTTTATTTTAACATAAATCTTCAAACTCTAATTGCACATTATTCAATGTATCTATATTTAGAAGTTGGGCTAAATCTATGTTATCCTTTTCATCATCTTCACTTTCTTCCTCCTCTTCCTACCTCCACTTGGGGTTCTACCAACATGTCAATGACTTTGAAATAGAAAGTTTTAGTTTCATTTGACGTCTGATACGTTTTGTTAAATTAATGCTTGAGATTATTGGATTCATCTTTTGTTCATCAAACCCGTAACTAAATACGGTACCTGCTTCTATTTCTGATTTCGTTTCCATAGCTGTTAAAATAACATCTTTCTGCACGGTCAGAAGCCTCTTTGTTATATGCTCTAAAATATTTAGAGGGGAAACACTACCTTCAATTTCACTCGCAGAAATGTTTTTTGGTCTACAATATTTTTTATAATCAGACCCTTTTTGTAAACAGGATGTAAATTGCAATTATTGGAGCGTGCACCCTGTTGCATATCGATGTGCTACTAGTGACTTAAATTTGAATTCAGAAGCAACTCTATTGCTGCCTCTACAGCTGATGTTTATCGGACATCTGCGAAGCTTCTTTTCGACCTGTCGGTCATATTTTCATAGGAGACGCGGGGTCTTCCATCTCCAGAAGTAGAAGCAATCGATGCATTAGTAGACGTCTTTTGCACTTCAAAAGTAGTCACTCATTGAATCCATTGTTAACGTTATGGCAAAAACGAGTTATTTTCTCTCTCACTACTGTTCTTATAGAAATAAAATCGAAAGCAGGTGTTATTGATGATATACAAGGGAGTGGACAGCGAGGAAAGAGCAGCTGCGGGCGCGGAGTGTCTAATACATGAGGAAGGAAAAGATAGAACAGTCGCACTTGACAAATGAATCAATTATTGCAGTAACACTAAGAGTACCACAAACAATAACTGTAATAACAGCGTAAATGACGATACAAATGCAAAAATAAAAGATGCTTTCTGGAATGAGCTGCAAATATCACTTGAAGAAGCTAAAAGAGAAATTTACATAGTAGGAGATTTAAATGCAAGGGTGGGAAGTAGCAATACAGGATACGAACAATGTATGGGTATGTGGGGA